>JBAKBP010009170.1:0-85707 GCA_037953745.1 Lithodes maja | reverse complement strand
ATATTTACTTGTTGTTAAGCCTTCAGCAAAATAGTGAGTTGAAACTTTAGGAAAAGATAGATTGCAATTCGTGCCCCAATCGAGTAGGCAGTTAAAGGTAGGTTGCAAAGGCCGTAGAATTATGTGTTAATTACAATGACGCCATATTACCAGACTACCAAAAAACGCAGCAATTAAATACTTGCAAAAATACCGTCTAAAACCTTGAAAAAAGTCAACATACATTCAGTTATGGGGGGAATAACTATGCTATTACATTCAGCTTCTGCAGGCGAGCGATAGTGAGCCTGTAATATATAATGAATCTGCCTTTAGCCGGTACATTTGTATACCGAATAATGTACAAAGTTATCTAGAAGGGGATGTTATTTTAACCTTCATGGAGTTCTAGGGAGGAAACTAAATAAATAATATATAACAAGATAAACTGACCATTAAATAAACCCTCCCATTTAAGGGGGGTGACCTTTTTTTGTAATGTCCTTTTCTATCTTTCTCTGGCTTGTATCCATTTGGCCCCATTCAGCCTACTGTTTTAAGACGTTTATCCCCATCCAGGTGTCAATTTCATACTGGTGAGCGGTAGCGAGCCAGCATATTTTTTATTTTTGTTAGACAGCAGGCTAAATTTGTACATTTTTCGATAGAAAAATGCCTCCGGCGAAGCCGGATTTCTTCATATAATACTGGCTCGCTATCGCTCGCCAGGAAGAAATCGACACCTAGATGGGGATAAACCTTTTAAAATAGTTGGCTGAATGGGGCCGAATGGATACAAGCCAGAGAAAGAGAGAAAAAGACAGAAATAACAAAAAGCAGGTCACCCCCCTTAAAAGGAGGATTTGTATCAGAGCCTGGTATTTGCTAAGACTTATCCATTATATATTACATAGGTTACATATGTTTATGTTGATTATTACGCGTTTAATTTGACTACGGCACATTGTGAAACTCAACGCTCCGTCGGCAACTCATACAATAGGCCTAGATGAAGTTTGGCCAGCCATTCTCAACCAGTGTTAACTAAGCAAATACTACGGTATATAGTTTGGTTAGACACACACACACACACACACACGGTTAACTTTCTCTTTATAGCTTTCAATCTATCACACACATACACGCTCACTTTAACGTACTCTAACTTTAACTCTCTCTCTCTCTCTCTCTCTCTCTCTCTCTCTCTCTCTCTCTCTCTCTCTCTCTCTCTCTCTCTCTCTCTCTCTCTCTCTCTGTTGCCTAACCGGTATGCGTTTTTCCACTTGAAAGGACACAAATCCGTCTGTTATCTTGCATGGTGAAGATTGTGAAAAAAGGGGGAAAGCCAAACATTTGTGTGAAGTTGGAGAGAGAGAGAGAGAGAGAGAGAGAGAGAGAGAGAGAGAGAGAGAGAGAGAGAGAGAGAGAGAGAGAGAGAGAGAGAGGCCAGAGAGAGAGAGAGAGAGAGAGGCCAGAGGATACAATAGGTAAAGCCACAGTTAGGCATCAATGGCGTCACCTTTGTTATGTAGTGGTTGTTGATACCAAGTTAGGAAGACTGAGGGTGTCTTTCCTTGTGGTGTTATAGTAAGGGTTAACCGTTTGGGAGGTTTCCTTATGTGGTTATAGATTTGGTTTTACTGTAGTTTAGGTTGATTGAAATATACTGTAGATTCTCTGCGTCTGCGTCCTGTTCTGCTCTCTCGTAGATTGGTAGATAATAATTAGATGTGATAGATACGCCGCCGCCATTCCTCTTTTAGGCAAAGGAAACGATCTCTGTATCCAAGCCACGTTGATTTAGTCAAACAAATGAAGATTTAAAATATTACAAAGAGAATTCCCTAAGTCTGGAGGGAATCTCCTGGGGTTGTGATCGTCCACCACTATGAGACCATAGCTCGTGTCTAAGTGTACTTTTTAACTCTTTCAAGCCTCTCACTCCCCCTCTCCATACACGCCCATAATATGTCATCTTAACTTCCGACCACATGCACAGAGCCTGGGTGAGAACCAAAAGTGTGAGGCGAGCTTAAAATGTGTGGGAAAGAAAACTGACATGGTAAAAGCTAGACGGAGGAAGTTGCAATGAATACTTTCATGGATGTACAGTCACCCGCATAAATATACCATTCGATGCAAGTAAACCACCTTAAAATTATATGAGAGGTGTAATAACGGTTCATATAATTATTACTGAATCTAACGTGTAATACCTTGTATGAAGAGATATGGCGACTCGAAGTTACCAATGGCACCTTGTAACACCTTTTACATTCCTTTATGGTTTGTTAATATTCTTAATTAATGCATGTTATCTAACTATCTACTTATTTACCTATCTATCAATTTATCTATATATCTATCTCTTTTCTATGTATCCATCTATTGATATATCAGGCAAAATCGCATACAACATATATTTCTCTATCTATAATTTATTGTTGTCCATCTGACGGTGAATTACATCCCCTAGAAACTGATTTATCAATAAATAATGACATATATGAATTGATTATGTCTCTCCAGCTTATTTATGCCAACTGTGATATTCAACAAAATAATTTACGACTAAGTCATTGTAATAGCTGGGTAATCAAGAACAGATTATACAATAGATCTCAAAATATATCACATTCGTTTACATAGAGAGAATCGGCTACCGCAAGTAATTTAAACCCCTACTTCTCCACAAATATGATTGTGTTGTAATTAAATTGACCATGTTTATTTGTATTGTTTTTAAGACACGCTGGCCACATGTGTAGCAAATTGGATACACTTTAAGGGAATATGGTTAACTTTTTGGGCGATTTTTGCATGTATTCATTATTTTTCTAGTTTCCTCCCTAGACCTCCATCAAATTTAAAATAACATCCATTAGATCCCCCTTCTAGATAAATTTGTACATTTTTCGATAGAAAAATTTCCCGGCCGAAGGCCGGTTCTTCCAACATTACAGGCTCACTATCGTTCGCCAGGGAAAAAATCGACACCTAAATAGCACGAAAGGTCTAAATATTGACGAAGAAATGGGGTGAAAGGTCTTAAAATCGACTAACTAATGGGGCAAACATCTTAACATCTGAAAATTAATGGGGCTAAACAATAGGGAGAAAGTGGTCCAGAACACCGGCCCATCCCCCCTTAAGACTCAAACTCTTTAATCATATTATCTTCTCTCCATTTCTCTTCCTTTTGCATATCGGATATTTTCTTGGTCTTCACATTTGCCACAAATTAAAGTACAAGTTGAGGAAATGTCGCACAACACCGCCATTATTGCACTTGTAATGGTAGATTATACCAAAGATATATGAGCCAAATCTAACTACATTTTTAGAGCAGTGAGTCTCCTTCAGCAAAGCAATTGTATCGAGACCATAGTATTAAGTATTATAGAACATATCACACGAGAGCATTCATCGTCCACTTTTGATTCGCAACTTTTTTCTGGCAACATTTAGAGGCTATTTTGCATATGTATTTACAACTAGACTGGAGCTAAAGTATTATAGGTGACAGCATTTATATAAGAATAATGTTAAGAAGCTGTCAGATCAGAGTTGCTGGAAACAGTTGAAGGACAAATCTCTCGTGTAATTCCACTTTCAGATAGAGCGAACTATTATATTTATATAAATGCCTAAAATACCCGACACACCATGGAACAGCCCCAAAAGCCGATAAAATCCACCTGTGAATTTGTGTTCAGCTCCATGTACTCTCCAAAAAACTCTGGAGGTACCGTGAAATTACCTAGCTTCGGACGGGGGCTATACTTTGGACATTTCTGGATAAAGGTATGTAGCCTAAGCTACAGTTATGGAAAAATGGCTCTGCATTATGGAAGAACACCGCAGACATACTTGTTTTACCATAACATCATGTATTTATCCCATAACTGTGGTTCATTATATATTTGTTTTCTAGAGTGTCCGAAGTTATCTCCCCATCCGAAGTTACGTCATGTTACCGGTACCGTAGAAAAGGTTCAGAAAGATTCTCCTGTGACTGGTATATCTGGCTGGAGTTTGTTGACGAAGAATACAGCCCTGGGCATCTCCCACTATACTGACAACGTCTCTGCTTCTCCCCTCTCTACTGTCTCTTATTTAAGGGGGGTCACCGGTATTTGTTTTATCTTTCTCTCATTTTCTCTCTTTCCTGGCTTGTATCCATTCGGCCCCATTCAGCCAACTGTTTTAACACGTTTATCCCCATCCAGGTGTCGATTTCTTCCTGTTGAGCGATAGCGAGCCATCATTGTATGGAGAAATCCGGCTTCGCCGGAGAAATTTGTCTATCAAAAAATGTACAAATTTAGTTTGCTGTCAAAACAAAAATATATATATGCGTGCTCGCTACCGCTCGCCAGGAAAATATTGACACCTGGATGGGGGTAAACGTCTTAAAACAGTAGGCTGAATGGGGCCGAATTGATAAAAGCCAAATAGAGAGGGAGAGAAAGAGAAAAAAAGCAAGATGGGCTCCCTTAGTATTTCACCTCTTCTTGTGTTCTAGCAGAGTACAAGGCACCGCCCTTTTCTGACTATCAAACTGCCTCCCCATTCCCTAGGCGCCGTCTATATTGTATGTATATATCTATGTCCACCTACCTTGATATCTTTATGTGTATTTTTTTTTTTTTTTTTTTTTTTTTTCTATATTCCAACTTACTTCCTCTCGGGCATAGGCTGAGAGCCTTAACATTCACCGCTTTACAATGAACAGTGAAGCCCGTGAGGTCTTGTTCCAGTCTAGGGAGTGAGACATGTGAAGCACGCAGAGTACAACGAGCACCTGCCATCTTGCCTTCACATGAGGCACGGTGCTCACTCCTGGCCCGAAACGACCCCATCTCTGAAGCCACCTCGTTCCCGTGCTTCACAGTCTCACCCCCTACACTCGGACTCTCACACTTACACACACACAACGCCACCTGTTGAGCAGATAACTCAATAGTATAACTATAGTATATCTATATCTAACTACCTTGATATCTTTATGTTTACCTGGCTGACTCTACTTACACGTCCTTTGTGTGTGTGTGTGTGCGTGCCTAGAAAGAATTTGTTGGAGAAAAGGGTTAAGGGGCGATGGTTCATTTTTTGTGCGATTTTTGCGTGTATTCATTATTTTTCTAGTTTCCTCCCTAGACCTCCATCAAATTTAAAAACAAAAAACATCCATTAGATCCCCCTTCTAGATTAATTTGTACATTTTTCGGTAGAAACATTTTCCGGCCGAAGGCCGGTTCTTCTAACATTACAGACTCACTATCGTTCGCCAGGGAAAAAATCGACACCTAAATAGCACGAAAGGTCTAAATATTGATGTAAAAATGGGGCGAAAGGTCTTAAAATTGACTAACTAATGGGGCAAACATCTTAACATCTGAAAACTAATGGGGCTAAACATGGTGGAGAAAGTGGTCCAAAAAACCGGCCCATGTCCCTTTAATAGGGATAGCTTTTTTCCCATTCTGTCATAGAGATCCTTCCTAAACTGAATACAATCATGTAGTGCAGCGACAGTAGGATAAAAATGACACATATCACATTGCATTCGGAAAAACCTTATCCTTTGACTCGACACATTTCCTTCTTCCTCTTTCTATATACACGCTTCACCACTTTTTCCTCCACCCTCTCTTCTTCTTTTCTCGCACATTCATCACTCACTGCCAGTTCCTCCCTTCGCACCCTCCGTTACCTCCACTCTATCGCCTCCCTTGCCACCTTTCCTTCCCTCCCTTTCCGTCACCCATATCCAACATTCTTCATCTCCCTCTCTTTCTCCCTTCCTTGACTCCATCCCTCCCTCCCTCCCTGCCTACCATTCATGCCTTTATCCCCCCATACTTCCCTCCCTCCCTTTCATCCATCCCTTCATTCCCTCCATCTCTCCTTCCCTCGATCTCTCCCTTCCCTCTATCCGAGCCTCCGTCTATCCTTCTTCTCTATCCCTCCATCTATCAGTGTTCTCTATCCCTCCATCTATCCTTCTTCTCTATCCCTCCATCTATCCTTCTTCTCTATCCCTCCGTCTATCCTTCTTCTCTATCCCTCCGTCTATCCTTCTTCTCTATCCCTCCGTCTATCCTTCTTCTCTATCCCTCCGTCTCTCCTTCTTCTCTATCCCTCCGTCTATCCTTCTTCTCTAGCCCTCCGTCTACCCTTCTTCTCTATCCGTCCGTCTATCCTTCTTCTCTATCCGTCTTCTCTATCCCTCCGTCTATTCGTCTTCTCTATCCCTCCGTCTATCCTTCTTCTCTATCCCTCCGTATATCCTTCTTCTCTATCCGTCCGTCTATCCTTCTTCTCTATCCGTCCGTCTATCCTTCTTCTCTATCCCTCCGTCTATCCGTCTTCTCTATCTCTCCGTCTATCCTTCTTCTCTATCCCTCCGTATATCCTTCTTCTCTATCCCTCCGTCTATCCTTCTTCTCTATCCCTCCGTTTATCCTTCTTCTCTATCCCTTCGTCTATCCTTCTTCTCTATCCTTTCGTCTATCCTTCATCTCTATCCCCCCGTCTATCCTTCTTCTCTATCCCTCCGTCTATCATTCTTCTGTATCTCTCCGTCTATCCTTCTTCTCTATCCCTCCGTCTCTCCTTCTTCTCAATCCCTCCGTCTATCCTTCTTCTCAATCCCTCCGTCTCTCCTTCTTCTCAATCCCTCCGTCTATCCTTCTTCTCTATCCCTCCGTCTATCCTTCTTCTCAATCCCTCCGTCTCTCCTTCTTCTCAATCCCTCCGTCTATCCTTCTTCTCAATCCCTCCGTCTATCCTTCTTCTCAATCCCTCCGTCTCTCCTTCTTCTCAATCCCTCCGTCTATCCTTCTTCTCTATCCCTCCGTCTATCCTTCTTCTCTATCCTTCCGTCTATCCTTCATCTCTATCCCTCCGTCTATCCTTCATCTCTATCCCTCCGTCTATCCTTCTTCTCTATCCCTCCGTCTATCCTTCTTCTCAATCCCCCCACCTCATCTCGCTTCCCCTACCTCCTCCATATGGTGAAGTAACATGAACATTTTGTCCGGCAATTCTCTCAAATTCAGTCCTACAGCTTTTCAATCAAGGTTTCATATCTGGAATGCCACTCATGATACTCTCCTTTCAGTCTAATCGTTTGTACAATTGCCAATGAACACTTAAGGGAGCTCAGACGGTATTGTGCAGCATAATTTACTGATTCGGCTCAATGGTTTAAGGAGGGGGTTTAGTTTGCTCTCTAAACCTCGGCCGAAGGCTAATTCCTCTTCAAATACAGGCTCGCTATCGCTCACTAGGAAAAAAATCGACATCTAAATAGCACGAAAGGTCTTAATATTGGCAAAGAAATGGGGCAAAAGGTCTGAAGATTGCCAAGCTAATGGGGCGAATGTCTTAAAATCTCATAACTAATAGGGCTAAACATGACTGAGGAGGAGGACTCGAAACAACAAATGTCTCCCCTTAAATGACACCAGAATAAAGTTGCCCATCAAATATTGTACATCAAAAGTTGCTTTAAAGATTTTTTTTTTTTTTTGCGCGGAGTTGGATATTTCCGACGATTGTCCATTGCATAATTGTCCTTGTAATATGTCAGGTCTTCTCTGCATTGGTATCAACAACTTGACTTAAGGAAGAATATTTTAGAGATCTGAATTTTTGTAAACAATTAATTCAGGACCTACAAGATCATAATTGCCAAAATGAAAGCCAGAAAAAGAGCTCATGTGTCTCCGCCTCGACGTTCCCCTTGTGTCTCCGCCTCGACGTTCCCTTGTGTCTCCGCCTCGACGTTCCCTTGTGTCTCCGCCTCGACGTTCCCCTTGTGTCTCCGCCTCGACGTTCCCCTTGTGTCTCCGCCTCGACGTTCCCTTGTGTCTCCGCCTCGACGTTCCCTTGTGTCTCCGCCTCGACGTTCCCTTGTGGCTCCGCCTCGACGTTCCCTTGTGTCTCCGCCTCGACGTTCCCCTGTGTCTCCGCCTCGACGTTCCCCTGTGTCTCCGCCTCGACGTTCCCATGTTTCTCCACCTCGACGTTCCCCTTTGTCTCCGCCTCAACGTTCCCCTGTGTCTCCGCCTCGACGTTCCCCTGTGTCTCCGCCTCGACGTTCCCCTGTGTCTCCGCCTCGACGTTCCCTTGTGTCTCGGCCTCGACGTTCCCCTGTGTCTCCGCCTCGACGTTCCCCTGTGTCTCCGCCTCGACGTTCCCTTGTGTCTCGGCCTCGACGTTCCCCTGTGTCTCAGCCTCGACGTTCCCTTGTGTCTCGGCCTCGACGTTCCCCTGTGTCTCCGCCTCGACGTTCCCGTGTGTCTCAGCCTCGACGTTCCCTTGTGTCTCAGCCTCGACGTTCCCCTGTGTCTCCGCCTCGACGTTCCCGTGTGTCTCAGCCTCGACGTTCCCTTGTGTCTCAGCCTCGACGTTCCCCTGTGCCTCTTTACTTCTGTCTGGCCTGATAATGTTTTCACAGAGTTCAGTGTAAAGTTTAGACCCTGGAAAATATTTGGAGCGGTATAGGAAGAGTCCCTGGTGTGCCGTGAATCATGGTTCTGTTCGTCACCTTATAGAGGCTCATATTAGATGTACACCATTCTAAGTTTGTACACACGATTACGCACAGGCTCATGCAAATACACATAAACTCCCACGTACACATACACCTTAACTCAACACTGCTTCATGCACCTAAAAGCACAGTGTCCCACACACACACATACACAAGATTACATGAGCGCACGGACACACACACACTCACACGCACACACACACACACACACACACACACACACACACACACACACACACACACTTCAACTCAATACACCTACAGACACCTAAAAAGCACACTGCCTCTCACACACACATACACAAGCACACATGAATACACGCACACGCACACACACACACACACACACACACTTACACACACCTTAAAACAGCCACACATCTACTACTATAAGCACTTTCGGTTTTGAGCTTGGCCTTGCATCAAACAATGGAACTCGAAAACTTCGTGACCATTCCACGCACTCACCGCTCTCAGGATACCTCACAGGATTTCAGACAAGGTGTTTTTATCACACTGTCCTTATTTGCCCTAAGAGTTGTTGTTGTTCCCTAAGCTGCCTGGCCGAACAGCCCGGAGTCCCTGAGGAAGGCCATGGCCACGATCGGGCTTTCCCACAGAGCCTCTCATTGAGTGTAGATTGTCCTAAGAGTGTCATTATGAAATATATCTCCTTGGTTTCAGTTTCAGTTATTTGGTTTACGGCTGAAAATATATTAAAGTTGTCAAAGAAATCATGGCTTAAATTTCATAAGCGATATGTATTTATTTACTGTGTGTATTGAAATACAAATAGGTTTTAGGAAAATAGGTGTACTTCCCTGTGATATTTGGTTACCTTCAGTGTTTTCATCTCTCTCTCTCTCTCTCTCTCTCTCTCTCTCTCTCTCTCTCTCTCTCTCTCTCTCTCTCTCTCTCTCTCTCTCTCTCTCTCCCCTTATCTGAAAGAGGATATTGAGAGACTCGAGTCAGTGCAGCGTAGAGCGACAAAGTTGATACCGTTACTGAGAAATTAAGCATATGATGAGGAATTAAACAATATGTATTTGTTTTAATTAAAGAAAAGAAGATTGCGAGGTCGATCAATTGAGTGTTTCAAGATATAAAAGGGCTTTAGAAAAACTTATGTAGATTCGCTGTTCAAAATCAATAATAGCTCATCAACTCGGGAAATGTCCGGACTGCCTTGTAGGAACTGCAAGGTCTGTACAGTCTTTCTATATATGTAACGTTATGTAAATTTCAGTAAATAACTCAATATTGTGCCCTTCCTAACCTCAATATCCCCTCTTTACTCCCCTCCCTCCCTTACTCTAACCTCCCCTCCCTCCCTCTCTCTACCCTCCCATACTCTCCCCTTTCTACGTCTCCCTTTTACTCCTCCCTCTCCATTTCCCCACCCCCTCCATCTTCCTGTTTTTCCTTTTTTATCCTCTCTTCCTTCCCCTACTCTCCCTATCTCTCGTCCCCCTCCCCCTGCCCTCCTCTCCCCTACCCCCTCTCCTCCCCCCCCCCCCTCTCTCCCCTCCCCCTTCCCTCCCTTCCTAACCCCTCACCTTTTCCCCTCGTTATATTTGTCAGAGCTCTCTTCTTTAGTGGACCAAAAGTTGATTTACGTCGGTTTCCCTCAGGCTTTGATGTCGGAGGGAGGGGACAGGAAGAGGGGAGGGGAATTGAAAGAGGGAACGAGATTGAAAAGAAAGAGATGAAGTAAAGAAGGGAAAAGAAAGAGAGAGAGAGAGTGAAAGAGAGAGAGCGAGAGTGAGTGTACGAGTACAAGGTAAATAAGTACAAGGAAAACAAGCCACAACAGGTATATTGATCCATTCGAGGTTGTTTGTAGCTAAACTACCTAGCCTATGTGAAAGACAGGAAAACACAGTAAAATGTTGATAGGTCGGGGCTGAGGGGGGGGGGGGGGATAAATATATACAGTATATTTGAGTCGATGGTTGAAATTTGGGCAGTACAACACTCCATGACATCACAAGGTAGTCTATTCAATTAGACCACTCGATTGAAAAGAAATGTTTTGCCTCATGTAAGTGAAATGGCTTTACAAATATGATTCAACCATTTCATCTTGTGTAATTGTAATGGTTAATTGTTAATTATTTGTTGAAAGCTATACTATCAAAGCCTTAAATAAATGTTCGAATATGAATTAGGTCCCTTCCTAGCGTCTGCTATGTTAAAGTACAAATATTTAACTCCTAGGATTCTTTGTAAGGCTTGTTCTTAAGGGAGCCCACCTCGCTTTTTTTATCTTTCTCTCCCTCTCTCTTTGGCTTGTATCCATTCGCCCCATTCAGCCTACTGTTTTAAGACGTTTACCCCCATCCAGGTGTCAATATTTTCTGGCGAGCGCTAGCGAGCCAGCATATTAATTAAAATGTAAAACTTGCAAACAAAGTCAAACCAAAACTGGGACATAATTTTGTTTTGACAGCAAGCTAAATTTGTACATTTTTCGATAGCCTAGAAAAATGTCTCCAGCGAAGCCGGATTTCTCCATACAATGCTGGCTCGCTATCGCTCGCCAGGAAGAAATCGACACCTGGATGGGGATAAACGTCTTAAAAATGTTGGCTGAATGGGGCCGAATGGATACAAGCCAGGGAAAGAGAGAAAAGGAGAGAAAGATAAAAGAAAAAAACGATGACCCCCTTTATGTATAGAAATATTTGTTGTTACTTAAATTTCCGCTGGACTATTCTCTCCAACATAACTGTATTGACATGCCTTTTTAATAATAGGGACACCACGATTGTACAAATTATTCCAGATGGGGGTAAACCAAAACCAAAGAATTGTATACAATTAGAATAATGGTTTTGGATTTGTAATAGAACGATTTTCCAATAAGGCCAATATACTGATGTTTCCATTCTTAACTGCTTCGGTATATTGGTGGATAGGCTTTAAATTGCTTGATTTTGTTACTCTTAAGTTATTTATCTTTGTCAGTATTTCTTAGTTTGCTACCTTTCATTGAGTAGAATATTTATTTATTATTCTTGTAACCTATATGCTATTATATTTATTATATGTTATATTTATTATATTTATTTATTATTCTTGTAACCTTATATTTATTTATTATATTTATTATATTTATTTATTATATTTATTATATTTATTATATTTATTTATTATATTTATTATATTTATTATATTTATTTATTATATTTATTTATTATATTTATTATATTTATTATATTTATTATATTTATTTATTATATTTATTATATTTATTTATTATTCTTGTAACCTATATGCTATTTTTTCCAAGCGATTGTTTATAGACACTTGATATAGGAGTTACCTTGAGGGGGGTGACCTGCTTTTTTATATTTCTTGGTGGTATCCATTCGGCCCCATTCAGCCTACTGTTTCAAGACATTTATCCCCACCCAGGTGTCGATTTTTTTCCTGGCGAGCGAAAGCGAGCCAGCATTTTATGGAGAAATCCGGCTGTCTAACTCATTATCCAAAAAATGGGGATAAGCGTCTTAAAACAGTAGGTTGAATGGGGCCGAATGGATACAACCCAGAGAAAGAAAAACAGTAGGTCAACCCCCTTAATATCGACATTGTATCACAGCTTTTCTCTGGCTAGTGATTTATGCATTTATCACAATAAGTGATACAGCGAGAGAGAGAGAGAGAGAGAGAGAGAGAGAGAGAGAGAGAGAGAGAGAGGAAATAAAGATAAAGAAGAAAGAATAGAAAAAGAGAATGGGATGTAAAAAAAAAGCGGTATGGCGGGTGACATGGGTACAACTGAGATTACAAGAGAGAGAGAGAGAGAGAGAGAGAGAGAGAGAGAGAGAGAGAGAGAGAGAGAGAGAGAGAGAGAGAGAGAGGAAGGAGACAAGGGATAAATAGGAATAGGGCAAACGGTGACATTTGAACCGAGGTTTCAAGTGAGTGAGAGAGAGAGAGAGAGAGAGAGAGAGAGAGAGAGAGAGAGAGAAAGAAAGAGAATTCCAGAGAAATAAAATAGTAAAAGGAGAAAACAGAGATAAAATAAAAGTTAAATAAAAGAAGCGAAAAATGTGACCTATGAACCTAGCTTACAAATGAGAGAGAGAGAGAGAGAGAGAGAGAGAGAGAGAGAGAGAGAGAGAGAGAGAGAGAGAGAGAGAGTACAAAGTACAAAGGAGTACAAAGGAAATCAAGCAACAACAGGTCTAGTGACCCTTCTAGGCTGCTTGTCCTCCAAAACACTGAGGATCAAGTGTCCAAACAGTGGTTTAGAGTGGGTAAGGGAACATTGGAAAGGGAACTACTGCCCTAGAACTAATGTCCGTGGCAGGATTAGGAAGTTAGTAGGGGACAGATGGGTTAGTAACTGAGGGGGGTATACAATAAAGTTATTCATTTACAAACGCAGTCAGTCGCGGGTTTGATGCGAGATATTTGTCTAAGCGGAGTTTAAATGAATCAACGGTGCTGCAGTCTATAACGTCTCGGGGAAGCCCATTCCACAAGTTGACAACTCGATTGAAGAAGAAATTCTTAGATTCGTGTGAGTTAAAAGATTTACCAATAATTTTGCAACCGTTTCCCCGCGTGTAATTAGATTGGTCGATAGTGAAGTACTTACTACAGTTCATATTGTCGATGCCTTTGATGATTTTGAACACTTGAATTAAGTCGCCTCTTAATCTGCGCTGGGTTAAAGGAAATAGATTTAATTCTCTAAGACGCTCTTCGTATGGTTTGTTCTTTAGGCTAGGTATCATTTTGGTAACTCTACGTTGAACTCGTTCTAGCTTGTTTATATCTTTTTGGTAATAAGGGCACCAGGATTGAACGCAGTATTCCAGAAGAGGGCGGACTAAGGAATTGTAAAGGGTTAGGATAACATCTTTGGATTTATGCTCAAATGACCTGCCTATAAAGCCAATTATTTTGTTTGCCTTCTTAACAACTTCTGAACATTGTTGACTCGGTTTTAGGTTACTCGATATTGTTACTCCCAGATCGGTTTCTTTGTTTACATTCTTAAGCTGAGTGCCATTCATCGAATAGTTTGCTTTCTCATTTAGGTATCCGATATGTAGTACTTTACATTTATCCGCATTGAAACTCATTTGCCAAATTTGGGCCCAACATGACAATTTATCTAGATTGTGTTGCATATCGTCAACTTGTTCTTTTGAGAGTACGCTATTTGCAATTTTTGTATCGTCAGCAAATTTCGAGACTGTACAGGTGAGACCCTCATCTATGTCGTTGATGTAAATTAGAAAGAGAATTGGTCCTAGTACCGATCCCTGGGGTACCCCACTACTTACATTGGTCCATTTAGATGCCTTACCGTTTATGACTACTCTTTGCTTTCTGTCGCTGAGCCAATTTTCTATCCATTTCAACACACCGTCTTGTATTCCATGCGCTTTTAGTTTTAGCAGTAATCGTTTGTGGGGAACTTTGTCAAAGGCCTTTTGAAAATCAAGGTATATAATATCTACAGCTTTACTCTCATCGTAGAGGTTGAAGATATCGTGGAAGAAGTCTAAGAGGTTTGTTAAACAGGAACGTTTTTTACGAAAGCCGTGTTGAGTATCTTTAAGTAAGTTATTTGCCTCTAAGTGATTTACGAGTCTGTCTCTTATGACCGTTTCTAGCATTTTACATACAATTGAGGTTAAGCTAATTGGACGATAGTTACTGGGTAGGGATTTGCTGCCTTTTTTGAATATCGGTGTTACGTTGGCTAGCTTCCACTGATCAGGCATAGTCCCAGACTGCAAGGATTCATTGAATAGCAATGTCAGTGGTTTGGAGAGCTCATCCTTAGCTTCCTTTAGAACTCTAGGTGAGATTGTATCAGGTCCAGGCGTTTTATTTACCTTGAGTTTATCTAAACAATTCAATACTTCTCTCTCTGTAACGGTGATATTGCTTAGAACATCTGAATTATCAATCTGAATCGGCGATGGTGTAGGGATATCACTGAGGTCTTCGGTTGTAAAAACTGATGCAAAGAAGGTATTGAGGGCATTACTCATTTGTACTTCGTCTTTGGTGTATTCTCCATTTTCATCGACTAACGGTCCAACAGTTGAAGTAACTACTTTTTTCTTTCTGATATAACTATAGAATTCTTTCGGGTTTGTTTTACTTTGATTCGCAACATGTAACTCCAGGGTCTTTTTACTTTGCTTAATTAACTTTTTGGCTTTGCGTCGTAGCTCTACAAATTTCACCCGTTCTTCGTCATTTTGTGAGGATTTTAATCTATCATTAGCAAATTTTTTATCAAGCAGACAGTCTGAAATATCTTTATTCCACCATTTGGGCTTATCATTTTGGCCTGGACGCCGTATTTTCGATGGTATGCAGTCTTGCACTGCCTTAAGGTAAGTGGTTGTGAAACACTCCCAAGATGTATTTATGTCGTTATTGTTAGTCAGAAAGCTCCAGTCAGTTTCTTTAAGTTTTGATTTAAGTTTATGAAAATTTGCTTTCTTGAAATTAGGGACTTTCTCAATGCTGCTATTTGATTTGTTACCAGTAAACTTTAAAGTGAAAGTTATCGTACGATGGTCGCTGTTACTGAATTCATCACCAACATTCAAATTCTCTATTAATTCTTCTTTTGTTGCGAGTACAAGGTCAAGCACATTATTACCACGGGTCGGAGATTGTACAAATTGAAAAAGTGAACTCTCTTGCAAGTTAGCATAGAGGTCGTGTCCAGAGTGTGAAGTAAGAATATCGCCCCATTTAGTCACGGGTAAGTTGAAATCGCCAAGAATTACGGTATCTTGTATGTTAGTTATTTCTGCAATTTGTTCATAAATTTCACTGTCAGTTTGCACTGATTGAGATGGGGGTCTGTATAATAAAGCTAGTGTTATTTTAGTTCCTCGTTTATTATTTAATAGTACGTAAGATATGTCTATATTCGCAATTTGAGGTTTTGACATTAAGACGGGATTAAGACTTTCCTTTATAAAAAACAGAACTCCTCCTCCATTTCTATTGATCCGACTTTTCTCAAACATTGTATAACCAGGAAGCGTATATTCGGCTAAAAAGTCTCTGTCTTCCGTATTTAACCAAGATTCTGTAATGCCGATTATATCATAATGTTCTGTAAACACGATTTCCTCTAGATCTGAAAATTTATTGCGTATGCTACGAGCATTTACATAAAACACCTTAAGAGTATTAGAGTTGGATGTTACTGATTGGGCGTTGTCTGAATTTTCAGTTCGTATTTGACTTACACTACCCTGTCTTGGGTCTGGTTGACCCCGTTTTTTGAACGGAAATCCTTGACTGCATCGTTCAGCAGACGACCAAGACGTGCAGCTCCTACTTCATTGAGATGTACACCATCTCCTGAAAACAAAGATTTATCATAGTAAAAATTATCCCACGTGTCAACAAAGCCGATGTTCTCCTCCCTGCAGAGTTTGGCTAGTCGGCGATTTGTACTGGTAGCTATGTTGTAGAATCGGTTTTCTACATCAATCCGGGGAACAATTCCTGAAATTAAGATTCTATTAGATTTTTCCTTGAAGGACCTGATCAGCCGCCGGTACTTGCAAAGTAGTTCCTCTGACCGCGTCCGTTGGACATCGTTAGATCCAACGTGGATGATGTACGTAGTGCTTGCGGGGGCGAGCCTGGAAACCTCTTCCAGAGCCGCAACAATGTCATCCACGCCGCCACCTGGGATACAGAATCGCTTTCTGGTCCTGGGTGCCCTGGCGCAGAACTCGGTTAGTTGGCCACGGACCATGGAGTCGCCCACAAGCCGAACTTCTTCCGTTTCCTCTTCCTCGTCAATAGCCAGAATTTTGAAGCGGTTTTGGCATGTTGTCGGGATGACCTTCCTGGTACTGGTACTGGGATGGACATTGTTTCTCACTAACTGAAAGTTGTCCTGGGGGGGAGTGAGAGTAGAGTCATTTTTATTATCTGCAACATCTAAGGTAGCTGCTGGTGTGGGTACCGGTACTGTATGCACTGGAATGGCGGTTGACATAGTAGTGGTTTCTTGGGCCGAGGGCACTCCTACGTTGAGTGTGGCAAATTCTTGAAGGGATTCAAGCTTCGTAGTCAGGGCATCGATCTTGCGGTGAGCTGCATTCAATTCATCCGCAATCTTCTCTCGGAGCTGGCAAAATCTACAAATTTGGACATCAGTATCAACAAACATGGTAGGGCCAAATTTACCGGAACAGAGAGAGAGAGAGAGAAAGCGAGAGAGAGAGAGAGAAAGCAAAAACCAAAAGTGTAAGCGGTGACATGGGAACCTAGATTACAAGGGTCGGAAAAAATAAAAGACAGGAGGGTGAATTGGTGGTTGGTAGGAGAGAAGGTAAAGGGAGAGATAAAAGGAAGAGAGAGAGAGAGAGAGAGAGAGAGAGAGAGAGAGAGAGAGAGAGAGAGAGAGAGAGAGAGAGAGAGAACACACATCCAGAAAAAAAAGGAGAAAATGGATTAAAATGAATAGGGGAAACGGAGACACATGAACCGAGGATACAAGTGAGGGAGAGAGAGAGAGAGAGCGCGAGAGAGAGAGAGAGAGAGAGAGAGAGAGAGAGAGAGAGAGAGAGAGAGAGAGGGGGGGGGGAATAAAACTAAAGTGAGAGCGGTGACAAGAGGACTCAGATTACAAGGGTCGGGAAAAAGAACACAAGGAGGGTGAGTTGGTGGTTTGCAGGAAGGAAAATAACTAAATAACTAAATAACTGGAACTATAAAAGGAAAAAGAGACAAATTGAGAAAGGAGGAGAGAGAGAGAGAGAGAGAGAGACAGAGTAGACGAATAGAATGTGAGCAATAGAAAAGTAAATCATTGCGAGGAAGGGAAGCAGATTGAAAGTAGGAAAGGAGAGAAGAAGATGAAGAAGAGAAAAGCTGAAGGGACGTGACAGAGAAGATATGCGAGTTCATGAGAGTGTATAATTATACAGAACAGACAGGAAATGAGGGAAATAGTTGACACCTAAATAAAACGAAATAGTTGACACCTAAATAAAACGAAATAGTTGACACCTAAATAAAACGAAATAGTTGACACCTAAATAAAACGAAATAGTTGACACCTAAATAAAACGAAATAGTTGACACCTAAATAAAACGAAATAGTTGACACCTAAATAAAACGAAATAGTTGACACCTAAATAAAACGAAATAGTTGACACCTAAATAAAACGAAATAGTTGACACCTAAATAAAACGAAATAGTTGACACCTAAATAAAACGAAATAGTTGACACCTAAATAAAACGAAATAGTTGACACCTAAATAAAACGAAATAGTTGACACCTAAATAGCACTATCGTTTGCCAGGGAAATAGTTGACACCTAAATAGCACTATCGTTTGCCAGGGAAATAGTTGACACCTAAATAGCACTATCGTTTGCCAGGGAAATAGTTGACACCTAAATAGCACTATCGTTTGCCAGGGAAATAGTTGACACTTAAATAGCACTATCGTTTGCCAGGGAAATAGTTGACACCTAAATAGCACTATCGTTTGCCAGGGAAATAGTTGACACCTAAATAGCACTATCGTTTGCCAGGGAAATAGTTGACACCTAAATAGCACGAAAGGTCTAAATATTGACGACGAAATGGGGCGAAAGGTCTTAAAATCGACTAACTAATGGGGCAAACATATCAACATCTGAAAACTAATGGGGCTAAACATGAGGGAGAAAGTGGTCCAGAAACCCGGCCCATCCCTCCTTAAGAACATGATGGAAAGGAAGCAAGAGAAGGCAGTTACTGATACAGAAGATAGGTTTAATATTAGAGACCAGGCCTTGGGTAAACATAATATTATTTAAGATAGCCTACTCTGTTCATAATAACCAGTCGAAAAAAATAATTAGTTGGGTTTGAGATAAATAAACTATATATATATATATATATATATATATATATATATATATATATAGTTAATCAGAATATCAGACTGAGTAAGAGGAAAACCATGGTGAAAGCGGGGTGAGCCAGATTTAGTATTACTGGGAAAAGTTGGGCTGGGTAGAAAGCCAAGTAAAATAGGGAAAACATTTGAGACGGGAACTGCTCCGGGCGAATAAAGTTGGACGCAGGTAGAATTTGTATTTGTATGGTATACATTTTTACCCTTAACTAATCTTATAGTGCACCATTGAGTAAAGATGGGACTATGGATGAAGAGGTGCGGGAGAGGGTACAACAGGGGAAGAGGGTTGTAGGAACGCTAAAAGCAGTAACAAGAAATAGGGTGGTCAGTATGGAAGTGAAGAAGTCCTTGCATGACAGTGTGGTAATCCCGACACTGACTTACGGAAGCGAAGCATGGACGTTGGTTGAGAGACTCAGACCAAGAGTGAGAGCAGTGGAAATGAATTACTTAAGGAGTGCGTGCGGAATTACATGGAGGGATAGACAGACTAATGAGGAAGTAAGAAGGAGGTGTGGTGTGGAGGTAGATGTGCTGGAAAGTGTGAAAAGGAACAACTTGAGATGGTTCGGCCATATGGAACGTATGGAAAGCGAGAGAATGACTAAGAGGGTGTACGAGAGCGAGGTGGAGGGACAGAGGGGGAGAGGTAGACCGAATATGAGGTGGAAGGATGGAGTGAGGAACTACATGAATGAAGGCGGTGCTGGTTGGGGGGAGGGGCGTCGACTGACTGGGGACAGAGGTGCATGGGGGCGGTTCGTTCGTGGCCACCCCTTCGGGGATCACGGCGTCAGGCAATAGATAGATAGATAGTGCACCGTTCTGTGTGTAGCTATGTAAATGGTGCAATTTGCTTATTCGTTCTTGGTATACTGTCGTCTGATATTCGTTTATTTGTATAAACTATATATATAATTATATATATATATATATGTTTCTAGTCTCTCAGTGGGGATCGAACCATCGACCATCAGAACGATAGCCGACGCTTAATCAATTACACCACGGCACCACTGCCGTGGTGTAATTGATTAAGCGTCGGCTATCGTTCTGATGGTCGATGGTTCGATCCCCACTGAGAGACTAGAAACATTTAGTGGCTCACGTGTATTTGTGATGTATTCTCAATATATATATATATATATATATATATATATATATATATATATATATATATATATATATATATATATATATATTTATATATATATACAATCACAGTAAATAGAAATTACAGTAGATTTTTTCCATTGACGTTGGAAGGTAATTTATAAACGATGTCATGTAGCAAGATGTGAAACCAGACATCTGGTGCCTCAGAACGATCTAAAGAAAATTGCTGATTGGGTGATACAGTCTCGTCTCGGTGGAAATGGGTAAAACAAGATATCTTCATAATTTGTCTTTAAAATGTATATATGCAAAATTGATTCATTAAGTTAGCAATGACTTTTAATCACCAATACTTTGTGAAGGTATCCAATCCCTTCTGTACCGGCGACGTCTTCAATCTATATTTTATTAATTTCACCACAACACCAAACACCCCCAATGAAATCAATTAAAGTATATATGTGATCCACCGGGATTCGAACCTGGGTTATCACACACAGATTTTTGCCACCTTAACCATTACACCACCAGCTACATTTAGACAATGTTGTGAAGCTTTGGAAGGATATATGGTACGGTAAGTAAAAGGAATAATTGAGATAGTCTGTAGTCATTTAATGGGTAAACGTCCTTCCTAAGCTGAATATAATCGTCTAATAGTTTCCAGAAGATAATGAAAAGGTGTAAAAATCTCATGATTTGCGAGATAAAAGGGGTGTCAAAGTCTCGTGTTTTGCGAGATAAAAGGGCTGTAAAAGTCTCGTGTTTGCGAGATAAATGGGGTGTAAAAGTCTCGTTGTGTTTTGCGAGATAAAAATGGTGTAAAAGTATCGTTGTGTATTTTGAGAGATAAAGCGTGTATAAGTCTCGTTGTGTTTTGCGAGATAAAGGGTGTAAAAGTCTCGTTGTGTTTTGCGAGAGATATAAAGGGTGTAAAAGTCTCGTTGTATTTGGTAACGGTCTCGCTGTTTCCCTAAAGCCGGTATCACACGAGAGCTGTTATACTCAACATTCGATGCTCAAAACAATTCTGGTAACTCTTATGGGATATTTTGCGCTGGTATCGGAAACTAGGCTGATGAAGAACGAATTTAGGTGACCCAAATATTATAAATGTTGACCTCATAAGCTGCCAGACCAGTGTTAAGTATAAATGTTGAGTGAAAAAGCGCTCGTGTGATACCGGCCTAACTTCTGTTTACTTTCAGCTGACGGTAGATTACAAAGTCCTTATATTGATAACTCAGCTAATACGAAGATTTAGTAGCGAAATATGTTGTTGATAATAGAAAACTTTGTATTAAGGGGACATGGACCGTTTTTCTGGACCACTTTCTCCCTCATGTTTAGCCCTATTAGTTTTCAGATGTTAGGATGTTTGCCCCATTAGTTAGTTGATTTTAAGAGTCGTATTCTTAAAAACCCATACCTTCCCTTTCCCTTCCAAGGAATTTTCTTTCCCTTCGGTATTCTTAAAGAATTCCTTGGAAGGAAATTTTTTCGAAAGTGTTGGTAGCTCTGTTCCACAGGCGAAGCTAGGCGCGCACCAGTTGGTATACCTGAAGTAGTAAACAAACTTTGTCAAACAAACGTTTCCAAGGGTTGACTTCTCATTATTGTTGCCCAAAACATGATTTAGACCACAAATATTGTCTTCAAAGCATATTATGTTGACTTGCACAAACACAAGAATGAATTGTCAACATGATATTAATAAATACAGGATCCTAGCTCTAAAATCGCGCATGTACACCAACAAGCCATATTTTGTTGTAGTATTTAGACCTAGCCTATAGGCTATTATCCAAGAATATAATTACATATAAACTGATATGATAAGAAACAGGGATGGAGATAAATTAGATTAGCCGAATGTAGTGCGAATTAGTGTACCGTATATCAAGCATATGAACTTTTCAATTACAAGGTCAAGTCTTCCATTTCTGACCAAAACTTAACAACTAGGTTATAGGAATCTACAATAACCCACTATTGAGAAGTATTTACCTTTAAAGTTCAATACTCATTATAGCCTGGCATATTCTGGTGTGCTGAGTTCAAATACTAACTTGAACTTCTGTAGGCCTAGCCTATATATTATATAGGCCTAGGCTAGATTTGTTTCCTATTCAGCGAACAAAAAATAAAAGCTAGGCTATATTAAATTTTTGATCTGGCCCAATTTGGTAAAAATTGCAATTCATGGCCCATAGTAGATTTACTGTGCTATTGAACTAGTTGTTTTTAATGTTTATATTTAGGCTACCGATATTTATTTATTAATTATCTAATTTGACCGTTTTATTTTTATACATTATTTTGGGGCAAGAATGTAGTTACCGGGTGTACCGGCAGTACCGCCCACCTTGTTTACACTATGCGGATGCCTTTGGATATAAAAATACATTAGCCCAACCAAACAACCTAACCTAACCTAACCTAGTATTCATGCAGTATTGACAGGGGGCAAATAGCAGAAAATATAGCGTCGAAATGGATGGGAACGTAAGTGCGAGCGCACAACATGACATCCTTCCCTATTTTGGTAAGGGTTGTGTTAGCGGGCGTACCGCCTGCTTTGTTTCCATATTAGCACACTCGCAGTTACATTCACGTCTAATTTGACTGCTGTTATTTGCCCCTGGTAATATACTGTATATGATGATGACAATGTCATGGGGGATGAGGGGACATAGCACCCCTCAAACCATTATTGTATCCCACGGCCAGGTGTTGGGTAAATTGTTTTGCCGTGGGATACAATAATGGTTTGAGGGGGGCTCACCCCCCATCATCCCCATGACTTGTTGTCATTATCATACATATTACCAGCAGGGGCAAATAACAGCAATGAAATTAGACGCGAATGTAACTGCGAGCGTGCGACTGTAAACAAAGTGAACAGTACGCCCGCTAACACAACCCTTACCATTATGTGTTATTTGACCTTCTGCAAACAATATATACTGTATATTGATGACAATAATTCCTGGGAAGGTGAGGCCCCCCTCAACCTAAGAAGCGGACATAATAGAAGTGAACTTAACGGTCATGGCCCAGAGCGTGCAAATCGACGTGGAAGGTTGCTTGGATAATACTGAACCTTTAAATAAGATTCTTCCAATTTTTAAATTGATTTTTGTTCTTGGGTAATCTGAATAAAAGATGAATCACCAATAGTTATGATTTAGGCATCAATGAGTAGGTTATTCATCATATTAGCTATCCATTAGTATAGTTTTGAAGATTGGGTGATATTCTTATGTTGTTTACTCTCCCCTCAAAGGCTAGGCTATCATATAGTTTGGCAAAGGCTAGGTTATCATGTAGTTAGGCAAATATCTTTGTAAGGCCTCGCCCAATTTCTTACCGATTACTCACATACACCAGTGGCTTGCACTATTTGTTTCACTAACTGGCCTTCCTTGTGCAGCCCAATATAATGTGCAATTAGATCCGGTGTCACGTTCTTTCGCTGACCCGTACACACTAAAAACTGACGGAGACTTGTCCACCACTGCCATACTGATCATAATAATGACTGATACCGATCCACCCACCACAGCTGCTGGAAGCACTGATGTTCCAACACTGTATGTACTGTATGTAATAATACCATAATTATTCCTAACCTTCAAGACTAGAGAATACTAAGGATGTAAAGTAAATTCAGACAGAAAATCCACAAATTTTATTTGAATCAGTGTGCAGGGGACTCTGGTGACTAGTGGGGTTTTCCTTACAAACATTGAGTAGGCTATATTTGACTATTATTGCTTTGCTGATTCAGTCCTTTCAATGCATTAATATTGTGCACAGTGTGACTACATTTTAACACATGTTAATGTAATAAGTTTGAAAATTCAGGTTTTGAGGTTTGCCAGGGATCAAGAACAATCCCAAGTTTTCAACAAAATCTCATACCATACTGTATACAGCCCAAAATAAGTAGCCACATTTTTTCATTAGCAATTTTGGGCTCTAATCTTCTACATTTTCTTTTAGCCTACCAGACTTTTAGCTACTACCAATGTTAGTAATGTTACGATCCAGGTTCTCAAAGACACAGGGCTCTTCAACATTGGACTAGATAATGGCAAAAAGCAACAACGGTAACACTAGATCCAACCCCTGCCTTAAACACTGGAAAACAAAACACCATTACCGCCCTGAGTCGTGCCTGGACAACGAGGTATCCTATGACTCGGTAACTGGTGCACACACACTAGGCTGACGCTCAATGAAACAGCCTATTCTCAAACAGTAAAAGATTACTCGATTATGTTACACAAAGAAAAGATAGTTAACGTGATTAATTAACGTTACGGTAGATACTCAAATAACTGGCACTCCTGTATTAAAGAAAGTGCAATGCTAGTCCTGCAACATCAACTGGAAACTTCTGAAATAAGTCTGAATAAGCTGGGAAGATGTTCGTAAAGAATCTTGAACAATTATAATGCAGAATACGGGTCACAATAAATGCTAGGACATATAGTAATAATAGGCAGGCGAATAATAAAGACTGCGCAAAGGTAGTAATGCTCGACAACTAAAGAAATGCTTTGTGACACAACGCAACAGCCTACTCGGGTTGTGCAACTCAACAACAACCTCGGCTCAAAAGTGCAGTGAATAATAATGCTGCATACATATAATAATGGGGCTTATCTCTAACCAGTGTCTGCTCAGTTAATAAAGTCTAGCTGGGGTATCAAGGCAGGGCAACAATGGGCGAGCATGCGGCTCATAGCCTAACGTTGTCCGAGGGTGGTATAATGAAGATTACGTTATATGACGGGGATGCTCTCTTGATAAATCTAGGTCTCTAATACCTAGCTCTATCCTGGCGATCCCTCAGAAGTCAACACAAAGAGGCAGCACTATGTTGTGAGGGATAGGCTATGGCCCTCTCACACCACAGCGCTGTGCTCGCAAAGTAAACCAACCCGAAGACAACTTAGGCTCCCACAGTACCTGTCGATATCGTGCAGAGCTTAGCTAACACTGCACACATCGGAGACAACGACACAGTAACCTTACCCCTAGTCTAGCTTTAGATAACCAAGCAGAATCACTCAACACCTTGCAAGGGAGACATATACCGGTCTACAACCTTCCCGAGAGAGGACACATACGGAAAAGTCCGTCTCTCTAAACCTCAATAAAGTATAATACCTCCTTAACCTAATACATGGCAATATCTGAGAGCTTCGCCTACAATACGACTGGTCGACGGTGAACGTCTATGCTGAAACCAGAAGGGATGTTGAGTTTAATAAAGATGAGAAAGGAGAAGTCGAGAGAGAGAAATAGTATGCAAAGTAGCGAGTATGGGGGACAGAATTGCAAAGGATGTAGGCGATATGCGTGTCAGGCAAGCTCTGAGCTGGTAAAGAACACGAGGCAGCGACGGGGAGGGACTAGTTGACCACCCGGCCGCCAACGCTGTCAGCGCCCAAGCGAGCCGCGTCATAGCTCACCCCGCTGCCGCGTACACTCCCTCACACTCTCTTGCTCGCCTCCCACACAAGCAACATTTATATTATAGCGAATATAAAATATAAGGCGCGGTCAGAGACCAAAACAAAGACCATTTCTAGATTGTCTGTGGCAACACGACACTAATGAAATAAAGCAGATCATTCTAGGACAACTGTAGCCTATCCCCCCATCCTGGCGAGCGCTAGCGAGCTGCAATGCCCCACGCAACCATTCTGCTAACGCCGGGAGGCGTCACAGTAAGTAACCATAGGCCTAATAAATTCACAACATTTTAAAATCCAGATAGCCTATCTGAGGTGAGCCAATTCTGACAAAATCTAACAAATGTTGGCTTGAACATTATGATGGGCTAGCCTAGAGGGACAGAGACTAGCCTACTGTAGGTTAGTTTATTCAGTGGGGATGTAGCTTAAGAAAACAAAAAATTAGGCCTACAATCCTGTATGGGTCATGAAATTCATAAGAAAAATAGATTAGCCTGGGCTAGGCTAGCTTACATGATGATGTAGCCTACTGTAGGCTGTAGGCTAAGCCTAGGCCTAGCCGCCTAGCCTAACCCAATATGTGGTACTGGTAAGGTAGGCTAAAATAGTATATAAGATGATTGACCACTATACTGTTAGCCCACAAATATAAGCCTAGGCCTAGCCGCCTAGCCTAACCCAATATGTGGTACTGGTAAGGTAGGCTAAAATAGTATATAAGATGATTGACCACTATTACTGTTAGCCCACAAATTTGTATTAATATTACAGTATATGCCTAGCTATTTTTAGTCATGTAAAGTATGGTATTACTGGTAATTGTTGATAGCGTATCTCTGGCAAGCCTCAAAACCTGGTAATGTTGACACTTATTGCATTAACACGTGCCAAAATATAGTCACACCGTGCACAAAATTGATGCTTTGAAAGGGCTACATCAGTAAACCAATGAAAATCAATAATAATCAAAATATGTATAAGATGAAGAATAGGCTATCAGCTGGCAGCCCGAAATTGCCCGAATCGTCCGCACGCGAATTCACCCCGAGATCAGTGGTCTTCTAAAACTTTTAATAACATTATTTTATTGTCAATATCATTTTCAATATCGTGCATTATAGCCTATCATGTAATAAAATTACATAGTTGTCAAATCCAATATTTAGTCACACTGACTCCAATTATATAAGAATGTTATGAACAAAATGACGAAGGGATTTGCCCCCTATATAAGGGCAAAGGGGAAAGAGGAGTGTGTGGTAACCACCGAGGAATATGTCTTCTAAGCGTAGTAGGGAAGGTATACAGTAGGGTAGTGATTGAGAGAGTGAGAGTGAGAACGGAGAAATGGATAGGCGACGAGCAGGGAGGCTTTAGGAAGGGAAGAGGATGTGTAGATCAGATTTTTACCCTGAATTGTGTTGTGGAGAAGTATCTGGAGAAGAAACAAAAGGTGTATGTTGCCTTTATGGACTTGGAGAAGGCCTATGACAGAGTGGATAGAGAAGGTTTGTGGAAAGTACTTAGAATATACGGAGTAGAGGGCAAGTTGCTGAAAGCAGTGAAGAGCATGTATGAGGGTGCAAAGGCGGCAGTACGTGTGGAGAGTGAGCAGAGCGAGTTCTTTGACCTGAATGTTGGTTTGAAACAGGGGTGTGTGATGTCCCCGTGGTTGTTTACTGTATATATGGATGGAGTTATGAAAGAAATACTATCAAGAGCAGTGGATGTTGGTGTATCACTGAAAAGGGAGGGAATTGAGTGGAAGCTACCTATACTGCTGTTTGCGGATGATACAGTTCTGATGAGTGATAATGAATGGGAGTTGCAGGGTCTGGTAAATGAGTTTGGAACAGTGTGCGAAAAACGGAATTTGAAGGTAAATACGGGGAAGAGCAAGGTTATGGTCTTCGAAAGGGGTGAAGTCACAGAGTGTGAGGTGAAGCTGAACGGTCAGGCTATGGAGATCGTCAACTCTTTTAAGTATCTGGGCAGTGTGTTGAGTAAAGATGGGACTATGGATGAAGAGGTGCGGGAGAGGGTACAACAGGGGAAGAGGGTTGTAGGAACGCTAAAAGCAGTAACAAGAAATAGGGTGGTCAGTATGGAAGTGAAGAAGTCCTTGCATGACAGTGTGGTAATCCCGACACTGACTTACGGAAGCGAAGCATGGACGTTGGTTGAGAGACTCAGACCAAGAGTGAGAGCAGTGGAAATGAATTACTTAAGGAGTGCGTGCGGAATTACATGGAGGGATAGACAGACTAATGAGGAAGTAAGAAGGAGGTGTGGTGTGGAGGTAGATGTGCTGGAAAGTGTGAAAAGGAACAACTTGAGATGGTTCGGCCATATGGAACGTATGGAAAGCGAGAGAATGACTAAGAGGGTGTACGAGAGCGAGGTGGAGGGACAGAGGGGGAGAGGTAGACCGAATATGAGGTGGAAGGATGGAGTGAGGAACTACATGAATGAAGGCGGTGCTGGTTGGGGGGAGGTGCGTCGACTGACTGGGGACAGAGGTGCATGGGGGCGGTTCGTTCGTGGCCACCCCTTCGGGGATCACGGCGTCAGGCAATAGATAGATAGATAGATAGACGAAGGGAAAACTGAAGACCTGCCTAGTGAGAGTCCTTCAAATTCCAATATTTTCCCCTGTTTAAGGAAAGATTTTCCCTTCCCAAGGGAAAGGAAAGGGAAGGACTTTTTAAGAATATCAAATCGAAAGAAAATTCCTTCCTTTCATTTTCGAAGCGAAAGAATTCTTTAAGAATACGACTCTAAAGACCTTTCGCCCGTTTCATTCGTCAATATTATAAGAGTCGTATTCTTAAAAACCCATACCTTCCTTTAACTTTCCTTTCCCTTCCAAGGAATTTTCTTTCCCTTCGGTATTCTTAAAGAATTCCTTGGAAGGAAATTTTTTCGGAAGTGTTGGTAGCTCTGTTCCACAGGCGAAGCTAGGCGCGTACCAGTTGGTATGCCTGAACTCCCTGAAATAGTAAACAAACCTTGTCAAACAAACGTTTCCAAGGGTTGACTTGCATTATTGTTGCCCAAAACATGATTTAGACCACAAATATTGTCTTCAAAACATATTATGTTGACTTGCACAAACACAAGAATGAATTGTCAACATGATATTAATAAATACAGGATCCTAGCTCTAAATCGCGCATGTACACCAACAAGCCATATTTTGTTGTAGTATGTAGACCTAGCCTATAGGCTATTATCCAAGAATATAATTACATATAACTGATATGATAAGAAACAGGGATGGAGATAAATTAGATTAGCCGAATGTAGTGCGAATTAGTGTACCGTATATCAAGCATGAGAACTTTTCAATTACAAGGTCAAGTCTTCCATTTCTGACCAAAACATAACAACTAGGCCTAGGCTCTAGGAATCGTACAATAACCCACTATTGAGAAGTATTTACCTTCAAAGTTCAATACACATTATAGCCTGACATATTCTGGTGTGCTGAGTTCAAATACTAACTTGAACTTCTGTAGGCCTAGCCTATATATTATATAGCATTATAGGCCTAGGCTAGATTTGTTTTCTATTCAGCGAACAAAAAATAAAAGCTAGGCTATATTTGATCTGGCCCAATTTGGTAAAAATTGCAATTCATGGCCCATAGTAGATTTACTATGCTATTGAAACTATTTTTTTTCAATGTTTATATTTAGGCTACCGATATTTATTTATAAATTATCTAATTTGACCGTTTTTTATTTTTATACATTATTTTGGGCAAGAATGTAGTTACCGGGTGTACCAGCAGTACCGCCCACCTTGTTTACACTATGCGGATGCCTTTGGATATAAAAATACATTAGCCTAACCAAACAACCTAACCTAACCTAACCTAGTATTCATGCAGTAATGACAGGGGGCAAATAGCAGAAAATATAGCGTCGAAATGGATGGGAACGTAAGTGCGAGCGCACAACATGACATCCTTCCCTATTTTGGTAAGGGTTGTGTTAGCGGGCGTACCGCCTGCTTTGTTTCCATATTAGCACACTCGCAGTTAAATTCACGTCTAATTTGACTGCTGTTATTTGCCCCTGGTAATATACTGTATATGAAGATGACAAAGTCATGGGGGGTGAGGGGACATAGCACCCCTCAAACCATTATTGTATCCCACGGCCAGGTGTTGGGTAAATTGTTTTGCTGTGGGATACAATAATGGTTTGAGGGGGGCTCACCCCCATCATCCCCATGACTTGTTGTCATTATCATACATATTACCAGCAGGGGCAAATAACAGCAATGAAATTAGACGCGAATGTAACTGCGAGCGTGCGACTGTAAACAAAGTGGACAGTACGCCCGCTAACACAACCCTTACCATTATTTGTTATTTGCCCTTCTGCAAACAATATATACTGCTTGGATAATACTGAACCTTTAAATAAGATTCTTCCAATTTTTAAATTGATTTATGTTCTTGGGTAATCTGAATAAAAGATGAATCACCAATAGTTATGATTTAGGCATCAATGAGTAGGTTATTCATCATATTAGCTATCCATTAGTATAGTTTTGAAGATTGGGTGATATTCTTACCGGTATATTCTTTACTCTCCCCTCAAAGGCTAGGCTATCATATAGTTTGGCAAAGGCTAGGTTATCATGTAGTTAGGCAAATATCTTTGTAAGGCCTCGCCCAATTTCTTACCGATTACTCACATACACCAGTGGCTTGCACTATTTGTTTCACTAACTGGCCTTCCTTGTGCAGCCCAATATAATGTGCAATTAGATCCGGTGTCACGTTCTTTCGCTGACCCGTACACACTAAAAACTGACGGAGACTTGTCCACCACTGCCATACTGATCATAATAATGACTGATACCGATCCACCCACCACAGCTGCTGGAAGCACTGATGTTCCAACACTGTATGTACTGTATGTAATAATACCATAATTATTCCTAACCTTCAAGACTAGAGAATACTAAGGATGTAAAGTAAATTCAGACAGAAAATCCACAAATTTTATTTGAAACAGTGTGCGGGGGACTCTGGTGACTAGTGGGGTTTTCCTTACAAACATTGAGTAGGCTATATTTGACTATTATTGCTTTGCTGATTCAGTCCTTTCAATGCATTAATATTGTGCACAGTGTGACTACATTTTAACACATGTTAATGTAATAAGTTTGAAAATTCAGGTTTTGAGGTTTGCCAGGGATCAAGAACAATCCCAAGTTTTCAACAAAATCTCATACCATACTGTATACAGCCCAAAATAAGTAGCCACATTTTTTCATTAGCAATTTTGGGCTCTAATCTTATACATTTTCTTTTAGCCTACCATACTTTTAGCTACTACCAATGTTAGTAAGTTAGCCTATACACTCGGCATAATCAAACGCTGTATATTAGCATAGCCTAGGCCTATCTTAGGTTCTCAGGTTAAGTTATATTGTTTGGATATTTAAAGAAAGTAGAGGGATTAGGCTAGGAGATACTGTAATGAAAAATTAGGGTAGCCTATAATTGTACTCACAACCAATAGTATTGAATAGGCTAGTGTTTACAAATATGTTTTTCAAGGGATTTTGTTTTGATTAGGCTAATGATGACAATATTCAAGCAGACACTGCGGCAATATTAGCACGCTCTATGCGTCAGATTTTGCCACTTTTTTCTGAAATCATCCCTCTGCGAGTGGTTATTTGCCTCCTGCTGGCATTATATATGAATATGATGATGACAATTATGTCCAGGGGGGGGGGGGGGGGGGGGGGGGGGGTTTGAACACCAAACACTGTCAAATTAAAAATAAACGCAGAGAGCGTGCAAACTGCTGCTGTAGTCTCCTTGAACTGTAGTTAAGATACCCGGTAGCTACCGAATAATCTAAAAACACGCTCCCTGATAGTGTACAAGGCTATGAAAATCAGGGAAAATATTATAGTGAAAAGGTAACTAGGACTTTCTATAGCATAAAGTAATAAAGGTAAGGATGTAGTATTCGAGGAATTTCGAGCTTATCGCCTGCCTTGTTTACACTACTCGCACGCTCGCGATCACGTTTCCGTCTATATTTACTGCCGTGGGATACAACATTCGGTTGAGGGCCCCCCTCACTCCCCCATGACTTATTGTCATCATCATATATAGGCATTTTGCCAGCAGGGGGCAAATTACTTAAAAAAAACAGTCAAAAGTCGTGAATCGTGAAGGATGTATCCGGGTGTAGTGTACGGTCGTCATGTTTACATAGGTAGTGCGCGTGGTTACGTTCCCGTCTATTTTAACGGTTATTTTCCCCCTGCTGGCAATATAATATATGATGATAACAACATGGGGGGGGTAAGGACCCCGTCAACCTATTATTGAATCCTGCGGCAGTCAAAATAGACTGGAACATGATCGCGAGCGTTCACTGCTGCGCCGTTCCACTTAGTGTAAACCAAGGCAGGCGCCATGTAGTATGTCCAAATACTACATCCTTCCCATAGGCCTAATAAATTCACAACATTTTAAAATCCAGATAGCCTATCTGAGGTGAGCCAATTCTGACAAAATCTAACAAATGTTGGCTTGAACATTATGATCGGCTAGCCTAGAGGGACAGAGGGACAGGCCTAGGTTAGTTTATTCAGTGGGGATGTAGCCTAAGAAAAAAAAAATTAGGCCTACAATCCTGTATGAGTCATGAAATTCATAAGAACAATAGATTAGCCTGGGCTAGGCTAGCTTACATGATGATGTAGCCTACTGTAGGCTAAGCCTAGGCCTAGCCGCCTAGCCTAAACCAATATGTGGTACTGGTGAGGTAGGCTAAATTAGTATATAAGATGATTGACCACTATTACTGTTAGCCCACAAATTTATATTAATATTACAGTATATGCCTAGCTATTTTTAGTTATGTAAAGTATGGTATTACTGGGAATTGTTGATAGCGTATCTCTGGCAAGCCTCAAAACCTGGTAATGTTGACACTTATTGCATTAACACGTGCCAAAATATATTCACACCGTGCACAAAATTGATGCTTTGAAAGGGCTACATCAGTAAACCAATGAAAATCAATAATAATCAAAATATGTATAAGATGAGGAATAGGCTATCAGCTGGCAGCCCGAAATTGCCCGAATCGTCCGCACGCGAATTCACGCAGAGCCTCCGAGATCAGTGGTCTTCTAAAACTTTTAATAACATTACTTTATTTTCAATATCATTTTCAATATCGTGCATTATATCATGTTATTAAAATTACATAGTGGTCAAATCCAATATTTAGTCACACTGACTCCAATTATATAAGAATGTTATGAACAAAATGACGAAGGGAAAACTGAAGACCTGCCTAGTGAGAGTCCTTCAAATTCCAATATTTTCCCCTGTTTAAGGTAAAGATTTTCCCTTCCCAAGGGAAAGGAAAGGGAAGGATTTTTTAAGAATACCAAATCGAAAGAAAATTCCTTCCTTTCATTTTCGAAGGGAAAGAATTGTTTAAGAATACGACTCTAAGACCTTTCGTGCCATTTCGGTGTCGATGTTTTCCCTGGCGAACGATAGCGAGCCTGTAATGTTGGAAGAATCGGCCTTCGGCGGGACATTTTTCTACCGAAAAATGTACAAATTAATCTAGAAGGGGGATCTAATGGATGTTTTTTTTTTTTTTTTTTAATTTGATGGAGGTCTAGGGAGGAAACTAGAAAAATAATAATGAATACATGAAAAAATCGCCCAAAACGTGAACCATCCCCCCTACAAAATGACTGGTAACTTTCCACACCCTAACTACCTCTCAACACTATATAGTTGTGTCGGCCAACCACCAGAGTATTGTGTTTTATCTCTGATGTTTGGCTTGAGGGAAGAGGGTACATGGCTTGAGGGAAGAGGGTACAGCAAAGAACACAAGCTATTCATCTGAACTATTCATTCTATACCTAGTGCTGTATTCCCAACACCACTACCATTTCTGATTTGATAAAGAATTATAATATATATATATATATATATATATATATATATATATATATATATATATATATATATATATGAGATATTCTATTGTGTCAAGTGATCAGAGGACAGGGATGTAAAATACTCCTTGGATGATTCTATGCAGCTTAGAGATGATGAACATTCATTAATAAAATGCGCACTCTCAAAATCGAGCGCGTCATAAAGACACAGGATATGGGTGGAGGGTTCAACTAGTTACACGGGTATGAAGCGAGGAGTTTTATAGGTATATTTTTGGAGGCGAAAAATTATTACAACATAATTATATTCTTGCCTTGGCAAACTTTATAATTTTTCTGTATACTACCAGACGATTTCAACAAAATTATGAGAGATTTTTGTATTAAAGGATTATATAAAGCTTTCAACAGAGCCTTGTAGATCCCATTGGGATTTGTATGTTCTCTTCTGGCGACCTTTCGACGATTTTATTCTTAGTGAGAAGGAATATCAACCAATACTAAAGCATCTCCACAAAATCAAACGCGTCACAAGCACGCCCAGCAGGGAGCGGGTCGTAGTTCTTCCCGCTATCTCGCGTCAGGGCAAATGAGTGCAAAAACTGGGAATCATGCTAAGAAAAAAACACAGACCAAAAGTTAGGAGAAGGGTTGGGGTGGAGTGGATGGGAGGGAGGCGGGCGGCAGTGGGGAGTAGGTTGGGAGACGAGGGTGGAAGAAAAGGGGGAAGGTGATGAAGGAAAGGAGAGGAGGCGACGGGAAGGGGAGCTGCGAAGGGAAAAGGAAGGAGCAGAGAGGAGGGGGGTGGAGGGAAGAAGGGGGCGGCTGGGGGAAATATGTAGCAAAGTAAGGAGGGGCGGGGGGAGAGACGGAACTTTATACTTCTTCGGGAATTTTCATCGGAGGAGACTGACACCCGCTGATGAGGAAACTTCTACCCTTTTTTTTTTGTGTGTGTGTGAGTGTCCAATTCCGTGGTGTTAGTTGATGTTGGTGCTGGGTGCTGAGGGTGATGATGATGATGATGATGACTTGGGCAATGGGAAGGGTTGTATTATTATATCCTCCAGCAAAGTTGGTGGATATTATAGTTTTGGCCTCAGTTTGTTCGTCTGTATGTCTGTAAACAAGATATACCACAAAGTTATGAACCGATGTTCACGATATTGTGTGGGCAGATAGGATATGTACCAGGGAAGAAGTGATTCACATTAGGGGAAGCGATTGGTAGAGCGCATGCCGCAGCCAGCGCAGTCATAATATGTGTATTATTATATACTGACTTATAGGATTGAGAAAATTATTTGGGTGTATTTGGAATAACAGCTTGGATTATAAATTATGACCGTCGGCTAGGATTATCACCTAGGAAGATCGGTTGTGAACATAGTATAATCAAGAAACTTCAACTATGAATGATAATGATGGGGAGGTGTGGTGGAGTGGTCTTGCCACTGGCCTGGTAATCCAAAGGTCCCGGGTTCAAATCCCGATGTATCAATGGGAAGATATTATTGGGATGGAATTTGTGCTGTACCTAGTATCAGTGCATTACCACAAGCCCACCGAAACGTCAATAAAATACCCTCATTGTTCCCTGATTAAATAGCAGTGTATGAATATTCCCATATTCAAAATATGCTATAGGGGTGCAATGCCTGGTGAGTTATCTGCTCAACAGGTGGCGTTGTGTGTGTGTAAGTGTGAGAGTCCTAGTGTAGAGGGTGAGACAGTGAAGCACGGGAACGAGATGGCTTCAGAGATGGGGTCGTTTCGGGCCATGAGTGAGCACCGTGCCTCATGTGAAGGCAAGATGGCAGGTGCTCGTTGTACTCTACGTGCTTCACATGTCTCACTCCCTAGACTGGAACAAGACCTCACGGGCTTCACTGTTCATTGTAAAGCGGTGAATGTTAAGGCTCTCAGCCTATGCCCGAGAGGAAGTAAGTTGGAATATAGAAAAAAAAAAAAAAAGGAAGATTAATTTTGAATAAACTGTGAATTTCAGCTTGGGATATCAGCTATAAAGAACAGTTGTGAATATCAGCTAGGAAGAACAGTTTTAAGTTGTACTTTTAGTTGATTATTTCTGCGGGTGTTGTACAGTATACTTGGCACTTCCATGGTTGGGTAGTTGACTATTAAGAGGGGGACACCGGATTTGTTTTATCTTTCTCTCCTTTTCTCTCTTTCTCTGGCTAGTATCCATTCTGCCTCATTCAGCCTACTGTTTTAAGACGTTTACCCCCATCCAGGTGTCAATATATATATAAATATTTTTGTTTTGACAGCAAGCTAAATTTGTACATTTTTCGATAGAAAAATTTCTCCGGCGGATTCCTCCATACAATGCTGGCTCGCTATCGCTCGCCAGGAAGAAATCGACACCTGGATGGGGATAAACGTCTTAAAACAGTTGGCTGAATGGGGCCGAATGGATACAAGCCAGGGAAAGAGAGAAAAGGAGAGAAAGATGAAACAAATCCGGTGTCCCCCTTTAAGTAATGGATAGGAGATTATTTGGGTGTGGGTAGGTCATTTTTTTTTTTTTTTTTTTTTTTTTTTTTTTCTCAAATTGTGCTTGTTACATCCGGCTGCCATTGATGTACATTACACATTCTTTACATGTTTTACCAAAATATATACTTGATTTTGGAGAGTCAGTAATCTTCATGAGAAAATTGGATCTACTCGAGGTGGAAGCCCAAGATTTGACATCCCCGTAGACGGAAGTATTAGCCATTACCATCCAATGACACTACCGGTACTGTATGTTTTGCATTATTTTAGCTGAGGTTGAAAAAAGCCTGTCGGATAAAAGGGTTAATTGAGATACTTTTATGTCTTCCTGAAGTTGGATAAAGTCATCTCTCTCTCTCTCTCTCTCTCTCTCTCTCTCTCTCTCTCTCTCTCTCTCTCTCTCTCTCTCTCTCTCTCTCTCTCTATCTCTCTCTCTCTGACATAAGCATTGATTAAACCAAGATATCGTCAGCCAATTGAGAGTGTTCCCCTTCCCCCCTTTACACACACACACACACACACACACACACATACACACGCACACACACACACACACACACACACAGCAATCTCAAGAACATAAGTGGATTTCCAAGGACGGTAAGTAGGTGAGAGGATATAGCAAGCTTTGAAAGAATCAGTCAGGGAGAGAGGATCATGAAAAATCTACATGGTAAGTATATATATATATATATACTGTATACTGTAACAACGAATTTTAAATGAGCTAAAATCTAGATTGGGCATTATATATCTATCTATATATATATATATATATATATATATATATATATATATATATATATATATATATATATTGTTACGTATCTTGATCCTCAAGTGGTTAACTTGATGAATCTAGATAGCACAGAGATATATATTAAGGTATCAGTCAGCTGAAGGCAAAACAAAAGTAAAATCTAATAACAGTATTTCCTGTTGTTGCTTCCTTTCCTTTTGGATCTTAGGACTTGGTATCCTTTATTGACTGATACTCTTTAATTATGAAAAATACTGAAACTAATTAAAGTCATGTAGTATTTATAAAGAATTATTATTTAACCGAAGCTTAGTAGGCTATGGTTATGAACCGAATAAGTTATATCTAAAGAAGGACTATTAATTCTATAAAAAGTCTTGAAAGATAAATATTAAAGTAAGAATATTTCTGTCTCTTACCCTTTTTGAAATGAATAGATAGTTTTCTTCTATGTCCTTTTATTTATATTTAATGTAATTATTCTTGGTTCTTGTCTTACGTTAATAGGATTATATTATTATTATCATCAGGAGTAATATCAAAGTCACATAAAAAGTTAGATATATATATTTAATAATTAGTTAAATGTATTTCTTAACCACGTAACATTGAGGTTTGATTATGAGTAAATAAAGTTACAGGATCGCTTCATAGATTCGATTCAGGTCTCACTCAAATAATATGAAAAGCAAAATATAATATTTTGAAGCAAAAGAATTTTCTTCAGCTTAGGAAATCACTAGAAGTAATATTAACACAGCCATGTTAGTCTAAGGCGATATTACTAATATGAGACAATAGCATCACCGTACTAAGCACCGTTAAGCAATGTAAGCTTAATTCAAAGAAAATGAAAGAACTCTTAAGTATTAATATAAAACAATAGTATTACTTTCATCATAACCCAATTACTTAAAGAGTTGCTTTAGTCCACAAGTTAGGCAACTAAAATAGTTAAGTACATAATAATAGCGTTCACGTTAATTCCCAATCACATATCTCACTAACCAACATAACGTAAGTGTTTACACCGAACACACTTAACAAACATTTATATAATCTGACTGACAGTCACAAACCCATTATAATACTTCACCCCGTCTTCCTCCAGCTGCAAGTTCACCTTCCCCAACTCCAAATGAGACTCATTTGAATGCCCACAACTCGGGTCTTATATACCAAACAATGATGGTGTAGGAACGAATCAGGAGGCGGGGGTGGTGCCGGCTCCAATCATAGCTCCTCGAGTCGCATAACAGGTGCCTGGTCCACTCACAGCTCCTTGAGTTGCATAGCAGGTGCCTGGTCCAATCACAGCTCCTGGCGCCGAACATACGTCATAGCGTCGGTCATCAAGTAGTTTGCAGGGTCCCCTATGACGCACGCAGGTGTGAAGGCTAGTTTGCTGGTTCCCCACTCGCTAGTCTGCTTCACCGTTTGGGTAGTGTGGCTCCTTCAACTCTAATTCTAACTCTTAAATTAACATACAGGGCTCCGTATGTCAGACCTCCCCCCTAGAAAAGAGTTTAAGAAGTACAGTACATAATATTAAACATAATACATAAATAGATTCACCACCAGATTGGCAACAGCAAGATTATAATGAGGATATAATAAGGATATCACCCAAAGTAGGCAACGTCTCCAGGTACCACATCAGAACATAGCCGGAACGTAGCTGGAGCGTTATTCGAACTGCAAGGCATCTCACAGCTGAAGGCTTAAAAGCGCACTACAAAAGCATGATATTTACCTCGCTACAAGGGAGAGCTAATTGCCAAAATTCTCTCATTAAATTAAACTTACTGCTGTACGAGGCCAACCTGGTAAATGTAATCTTTAACAGATACGTGAAAGGCAATCGGCTAGCACGTTCTGGACCCCCTTAATATGTTTGACATCCAGGGAGTATTCCTGCAGCAACAAACTCCACCTGGTCAGTCGTTGGTTTTTATTTTGGAACCTATGCAAAAAATTTAAGGGGTGATGGTCAGTATACACAGTGATGGCACCAGAGGCAGATTGCACATAGACAGCAAAGTATTGGAGGGATAAAATTAATGCTAACAGCTCCTTCTCAATGACTGAATAGTTACGTTGGGCAGAATTTAATTTTTTACTGAAATAGCACACAGGATGCAATACCTCACAGTCGTCTTCCTGGAGCAACACTGCACCAACCCCGGTATTGCTCGCATCCACTGCCAGGGAAAAAGATCTGTTAAAATCAGGAGCTCTGAGTACAGGATAATTAGATAATATATATTTGGTAGCAATAAAGGCCTCTTCACATTCAGAGGACCACACAAACTTCACATCCTTACGGAGAAGATCTGTCAGGGGAGCTGTCAACTTGGAAAAATTTATAATGAAACGCCTATAATAGCCAATCATGCCTAGGTACCTTTGGATATGTTTCTTAGTGCTAGGAGTTGGGAATTCTAGAATAGACTCTACCTTTGCTTGAGGAGGTGCAACCTGCCCCTGACCTACCGTATATCCTAGATACTGGACCGTACTCTTTACAAAGGTGCATTTCTTAAGATTAACCACCAGATTGGCATCAGCAAGATTTAAGAATAGCAATCTAAGTTGGTAAAGATGCTCCTCCCATGACTGTCAAAAGATAAGAATATCATCGATGTAGACAACGCACCCAGGTACCCCTTCAGTCACCAAATTCACGAGGCGCTGGAATGTAGCTGGGGCGTTTTTCAAGCCGTAGGGCATTACGTTACAGCAGAAGGCTTGATTGTTGACCACAAAGCATGATATTTCCCTCGCTCTAGGGGTGAGAGCTACTTGCCAATATCCCTTCATCAAGTCAATCTTGCTGATATAGGTGGCTGTACCAATCTGGTCAATGCAGTCGTCGATCCGTGGCAGTGGGTAGGTATCGTTCTTTGTGACAGCATTGACTTGCCTATAGTCCATACATAACCTATGGCTCCCGTCTGGCTTTGGCACAAGTATGACCGGACTACTCCACTGGCTTAAGGCCCTAGTGATCAGTTCGTTAGATAACATAAAGTCAAGCTCGACCTGCAGTATACTCCTGCGTTGTGGCGAGACACGGTAGGGGGATAGTTTAATGGGAGTTGCATCCCCTACGTCGATGTCGTGCACGGCCAAAGAAGTGAGCCCTGGAGTATCACGGAACACACTGGGAGACTGAGATAAAACAGAGATTAGATGGTTCGCTTGCTCAGAGGGAAGATGACATAGTTTAGATGGTAATTCCCTCCAAGCCACTGAATTATACTGAAAGTTGGATAGGCTACATGACAAGTCAAAGTCTGCATGGATACCTTCAGGCTCTGGAACAGTCTGTTGCGGGTCAGTAAGAGAACTGAAGACTTCGTCCGCACCAGGCTGTTCACAGGTCCTGACATTCACTGCCACAGTGGGAGAATCTGGAGGAGAGGAATCAGGGGACCTATGGTAGGGCTTCAACATATTTATATGGAATACTTGCGTGGGCTTTCTCCTGTCTGGGGTAGTTACTAGATAATCGGTAATGCTCACCCTCCGAATGATCTTATATGGGCCCCTGAACTTGGCAGATAAAGGTTGGCCAAAAAGGGGGAGCAGGACCAAAACCTCATCACCGGGCTGAAACTCCCTCTCACGGGCTTTTCTGTCATACCATTTCTTCATGGAGCTTTTAGCCACGGTCAAGTTTTGAGCGGCAAACTCACATGAGGATCTCAGCCGGGTTTTGAAATCTGAAACATACTTGAGGAGGTTTTGGTTCCCCTCCTGGCCAACTAGGCTATCCTGCAATAGTTGCAAAGGACCTCTTACCTGGTGACCGAAAACTAGCTCATTAGGGGAAAAACCCAGGGATTCAGTTGGAACCTCACGAGTAGCAAATAAAAGAAAAGGTACCCCCTTATCCCACTCAACTCCGGTCTCTGTACAATATTTACGTAACATTCCCTTTAATGTCTGATGATATCGTTCGAGAACCCCTTGACTCTCTGGGTGGTAGGTGCTAGACTTAACATGCTCGATACCCAACTCCTTCAGGGACTGCTGAAAAATGTTAGAGGTAAAATTAGTTCCTTGATCACTTTGCACCTCATGGGGGAAACCCATTCTGGTGAAGAATTTGAGCAGTTCCTTGATGACAGTTGGAGCAGAGGTAGTCCTTAAGGGTATAGCCTCTGGGTAGCGAGTTGCCATGTCCATGATAGTTAATAAATAAATGTTACCTTGGGAAGTCTTAGGCAATGGGCCTACAATGTCCACTACCACCCGAGTAAAAGGATTCTCGAAAACGGGCAAGGGCACCAGAGGATGTACAGGCACCTTCTGATTGGGTTTTCCTGTCATCTGGCAAGTGTGACACACTCTACAACACTCTACTACATCTGCACGCATTCCTGGCCAGTAAAAGTGGGCTCTGATTCTGTCTAGAGTTTTTCTCACACCTAGGTGTCCTGCCAATGGTATACAATGTGCCATTTCCATGATATCTTTACGACAAGGTTTGGGGACTACTACTTGATGGACGTCCCAAGGCCCGTCATCGATTGGTCTGTGTGGCGGTCTCCATCTTCGCCACAATACTCCTCCTTTGAGGTAGAAACATTCACCACCCTCCTTCTCACATTCCTCTTCACTCACGGACCTGGCAGCTAACTCCTTGCATTCACTATCATCTCTCTGTAGCTCTACCAGGCCACTAGGACAATTTGGAGGGGTTTCATGGTCATCGTTAGGGTCAAGATGAGCCATAAAGGTGTCAGATAAATCCACCTCAGTCACATCATCAGGCACAGTTGGAGCGTCATTCACACTCTCATCATCCCTTTCATCAACTCTTACATTCGGTACATTTCTGTCTGAGGGAACTGCTACTTGAGACATTGAACGTGTGACAGCACACACAGGGAAAACTGTTGGCATCTCCTTTTCGAGCTCACCGGTTTGTGGCTCGTTAACAGGGGAAAGTGACAAAATGGGGTCTGGTCGGACCTTCTCACCTGCTACATCATTCCCCAAAAGGAGCGTTACCCCAGGCACAGGGATATCTTGGGACCTACACAAAGCTATGGTGGCCTCACCCTGTAGTAACTCACATTCAATTTCGCCTTTTACCAAGTATGCATAAAACTGGCCTCCAGCACCTCTCATTACAACTGGTTCGCCAGGTGGGCACTCAGTGTAAGGATTCACCATGAGGGTGCTAGTAGAACCGGTGTCTCTCAGAATTTTTACCTCATGCATACAACCATTTAATCTCACGTTGCCAGATGAAATAAAGGGACGGTAACTGTCCTGCACTGATGGTGAAATTATTATTGGCTTAACCCTAGTGGGTTGCACCACACATGCTACTACACCCCTGTCTAGATGTTTTACGTTAGCTGCTAGGTACTCCTGTCGAGAGTCTTGCATTAAAGGAACTTTTGGTGCTAGGTACTCCTTCTGTCGGGAGTCCTGCATTACAGGCACATATGGAGTTTGAGATACGGCGGCAACTGTCTGCCCCGATCTCTCGGTTCTCTCCTTGGCCCAGCACTGATAAGCTAGGTGGCCTCTCTTGCCACAAAAAGTACATACTTTAGGGGATACGGGAACGTTCCCTCTTTGAGCATTACTATTAGTTTGGGGCCCACCTCTGTTACCATTGCCCTGAGTCGCATTTTTAGTTGGGGGAACAATTTGGTTTTGGTTACCTTGGGAAGTCTTAGGCAATGGGCCTACAATGTCCACTACCACCCGAGTAAAAGGATTCTCGAAAACGGGCAAGGGCACCAGAGGATGTACAGGCACCTTCTGATTGGGTTTTCCTGTCATCTGGCAAGTGTGACACCCTCTACAACACTCTACTACATTGCTCGCATCCACTGCCAGGGAAAAAGATCTGTTAAAATCAGGAGCTGTGAGTACAGGATAATTAGATAATATATATTTGGTAGCAATAAAGGCCTCTTCACATTCAGAGGACCACACAAACTTCACATCCTTACGGAGAAGATCTGTCAGGGGAGCTGTCAACTTGGAAAAATTTATAATGAAACGCCTATAATAGCCAATCATGCCTAGGTACCTTTGGATATGTTTCTTAGTGCTAGGAGTTGGAAATTCTAGAATAGACTCTACCTTTGCTTGAGGAGGTGCAACCTGCCCCTGACCTACCGTATATCCTAGATACTGGACCGTACTCTTTACAAAGGTGCATTTCTTAAGATTAACCACCAGCTTGGCATCAGCAAGATTTAAGAATAGCAATCTAAGTTGGTAAAGATGCTCCTCCCATGACTGTCAAAAGATAAGAATATCATCGATGTAGGCACCAGAGGATGTACAGGCACCTTCTGATTGGGTTTTCCTGTCATCCTGGCAAGGTCGCTACTCTTCTGTTACGTATCTTGATCCTCAAGTGGTTAACTTGATGAATCTAGATAGCACAGAGATATATATTAAGGTATCAGTCAGCTGAAGGCAAAACAAAAGTAAAATCTAATAACAGTATTTCCTGTTGTTGCTTCCTTTCCTTTTGGATCTTAGGACTTGGTATCCTTTATTGACTGATACTCTTTAATTATGAAAAATACTGAAACTAATTAAAGTCATGTAGTATTTATAAAGAATTATTATTTAACCGAAGCTTAGTAGGCTATGGTTATGAACCGAATAAGTTATATCTAAAGAAGGACTATTAATTCTATAAAAAGTCTTGAAAGATAAATATTAAAGTAAGAATATTTCTGTCTCTTACCCTTTTTGAAATGAATAGATAGTTTTCTTCTATGTCCTTTTATTTATATTTAATTTAATTATTCTTGGTTCTTGTCTTACGTTAATAGGATTATATTATTATTATCATCAGGAGTAATATCAAAGTCACATAAATATTTAATAATTAGTTGTTGTTGTTGTTGTTGTTGTTGTTGTTGTTCCCTAAGCTGCCTGGCCGAACAGCCCCGAGTCCCTGAGGAAGGCCATGGCCACGATCGGGCTTTCCCACAGAGCTCTCATTGAGTGAAGGTTGTGTTGTTGGCGTAAGTGGTTGTGTGAAATGCAGTCTTCTATGATGTGTTTAATGGTATGGGGTGCTGTGTTACATCCCGGGCAGGCGTCGACAACGGAGTCATCCAGTCTCTTCTGATAGCTCAGGAGAGCTGGATGGTGTCCGCATCTCAGCCTGGCCAGGTGGACTCTGTCCTCGCGAGGGAGGGAGTTAAATGTATTTCTTAACCACGTAACATTGAGGTTTGATTATGAGTAAATAAAGTTACAGGATCGCTTCATAGATTCGATTCAGGTCTCACTCAAATAATATGAAAAGCAAAATATAATATTTTGAAGCAAAAGAATTTCTTCAGCTTAGGAAATCACTAGAAGTAATATTAACACAGCCATGTTAGTCTAAGGCGATATTACTAATATGAGACAATAGCATCACCGTACTAAGCACCGTTAAGCAATGTAAGCTTAATTCAAAGAAAATGAAAGAACTCTTAAGTATTAATATAAAACAATAGTATTACTTTCATCATAACCCAATTACTTAAAGAGTTGCTTTAGTCCACAAGTTAGGCAACTAAAATAGTTAAGTACATAATAATAGCGTTCACGTTAATTCCCAATCACATATCTCACTAACCAACATAACGTAAGTGTTTACACCGAACACACTTAACAAACATTTATATAATCTGACTGACAGTCACAAACCCATTATAATACTTCACCCCGTCTTCCTCCAGCTGCAAGTTCACCTTCCCCAACTCCAAATGAGACTCATTTGAATGCCCACAACTCGGGTCTTATATACCAAACAATGATGGTGTAGGAACGAATCAGGAGGCGGGGGTGGTGCCGGCTCCAATCATAGCTCCTCGAGTCGCATAACAGGTGCCTGGTCCACTCACAGCTCCTCGAGTTGCATAGCAGGTGCCTGGTCCAATCACAGCTCCTGGCGTCGAACATACGTCATAGCGTCGGTCATCAAGTAGTTTGCAGGGTCCCCTATGACGCACGCAGGTGTGAAGGCTAGTTTGCTGGTTCCCCACTCGCTAGTCTGCTTCACCGTCTGGGTAGTGTGGCTCCTTCAACTCTAATTCTAACTGTTAAATTAACATACAGGGCTCCGTATGTCAGAATATATATATATATATATATATATATATATATATATATATATAGATAGATATACGGTATATACAGTATATATATATACTCGGGATTATACCTTAGTTCTGTATATCTAATATGCCAGAATGACAAGTTACCGCAATGCCAGAATGGAGGAATGCCATCGCTACCAACCTACGCAGCCCACCAGTACCAGTATTGCCCCCGTCCTTGTCATTTATTACGTCGTTGGTGGACACCCTGCCCCTAATATCACCCCTGCCAGAGACACTAATAAAGAAGGACATATGTCACGCCAGAAATGTAACAGTCTCCCCCAACCACTCTCATCAAAGAGAACGGAAGCAGACAGTATCTCCTCCACAGCCAGCCAACAGAAAATGAGAGTCTCCACTACCTGGCCCACCTCGCATTAGACCTACAATTACTGGGATTTTATTATCCTCTACGCACAAAACGTCTTCATCAAACCAGTCCAGCAGAAAGAAAGCGAGAACCAGCCACCACTACTACCAACCCTGACGACACCCGAGAAGCAGTGATCGAAGAGGAAGGAGGCGAGATGACCAAGGCCGACCTGAGACACCTGAAAAGACTATCCTTCGGAGATAGCGGAACAGTGCACCTTCATTTGATATTACTGTTCTCTATCTTTGAGATCCCTACCAAAGATTTAACTTCAATACTACACACAACAGTCCCCTTGGCTATAACGATACGAATATCTTTGCTACAGACATAAAAGATCTCTCGATCTCTAATATATTCCTACCTTAGCGTAAGATCCTATTTACAACATCACTAGAATACATATTGCCCTCCGATGCTCCCCCGCTCTACAGCCCTTTCTGAGTTACAAATGATTAATGGTCAACATTTTGGCCAAATTATAGTGAATAGACTATACTTACTCATAAAAAAGGATTTGCATCTGTACATACTCAAGAAGTAAAATCTGGAACTCGCTTCCTCAAACTGTGTTTCCCTCACCCTATGGCTAAGACTGCTCCTAGCTCCATGTGACCAGACATTTTGACTGTCGCACCTTAAATATGGCTCTCTTATCATTCGTTCAACTTTGGGGGAACACTTGTTACAGGCAGCATTGATTGTTGTCTCCTTCATACACATAGACAGAACAATACTATAATATCAGTATACGTAATCCCAAATGTACTATGTTAGAGTTTATCTAATACAAAAATGTGTGTGGTTTAAAGGCCTGTGTATAGAGAACATTTGGACGAGTTACACGATACTGCAGACAAGACAGGGATGTGTGGCTTGCAGACTGTATTCTTTATTTACTCTCCGAGTCTCCAGCACAAGCCCCAACACTCTGGGAAACTATATAGTTTAAGGGGTTTACATATGTTAGTGTCAATGTGAGTGTGGTTGGGTGTTTTTGCGTGACCATGACCGTGTTGTGAGTGTTACGAGTACAGTAGTGTGTACATAAGTGTTGGGGTGTATAATTGTGTAGGTACGAGTGTTGTGAGTGTTATGAGTAGTGTGGAGGTGTGGCAGAGAGCAAACCGAATAAGAGATCCTGTAGTAAGAGAGAGTGGACATATTTTCCTTTGAACGCCATATTGGTGACTCAATTATCAAGAACGAAGATATATTATATTTTGGATCATGTAGAATACATATCCAAAGACCGAACTATATATATATACCCTGCATCAGTATCCCCGATTGTTTTATATGGATATGATATATTTGAGTATAAAGAGAGGAAAGTATCACCATTGTCACCAAGATGGCGGCGGTTGGCCTATGTCTTTTACTATAGAATCTCTAATGCGAATCTATCTATCTATCTATCTATATGTCTATCTATCTATATATCTATCTATATATCTATCTATCTATCTATATGCTCAGGCCCAATCCCCACTTTTCCTGTTTTTTGTTTCAATTTTATTCTATTTTATTGGTTTTTTGTTTTAATTTTCTTGGGTTTATACGTAAAACAAATACAAAAATGGGTTACTATTATGAAAATTGCACGAGATATTTCATTCCGCATGTACAGTCGCGTACAAAAGTACGTGATTCACATAATACGAAATGACTAACTTAACCCTTATATGATATGGAGGCGCCGGATTGGTTGACATAAATGTTATCGCTTTGAATCCTATAGGGCCTCCCAAACTGAGTAAAATCTTTTAATGCTAGCCAGAAGAAGCTGCTTAAACGCGTCATCATCCCCTTGAAGCTCTGACGCGTTTTAGCAGTTTATTTTGGCTATCATTAGACGATTTTATGCAGCTTAGGAAGGATCTGTGGATAATTAAAAGGGTAAATACTATCTCAATCAACCCTTTGACTCTCATATAATGTTACTAATCTGCATAAAATCGTCTAATAGTAGCCAGAAAACAAAACAGAAACGCCTATTGGAGCTTGAAAGGGTTAAAGAGACTAAGAATTACTGTATAAGTATTATATTTTGGCCTAGTGCGAAACAAATATTGTCATTGTCAATACCTTGTCCTTTACCTTGTTTATGCTGTTTTATTAGTAATACACTAATAGACTTCGACATTTAAACAATATATAAACACAGTTGGACTAACTTGTTTTCTTCATTTGTTTTCAGATAAAGTGAAAGACACAGCCAAGGCAGAACATGGATGACATGGGTAAGTGTTATTCTTAGACTTTGTCATTGTGATTTATTAGTAGTATGCTCATAATATGTTCAATATATTAATTGCAGTTTTTGGTGTGTGTGTGTTACTCAGTTAGTTACTTGTTCGTCAAGGGGAATCCACGCAATGCGAGCTAAGCTCATTATTAATCGCGCCTCCTTAACTGGGAATGTATTGCGTGAAATGCATGTTAAGTGTTTTATGTACTGTTGGAATGGCTGTGGATGTGTGTGTAGTCTGTATTTTAGCCAATTGGCGACATCGGAAACGAAGGCTTAGGGTGGATCTGTATGGTACCATTCTCACTATAGACGGTACCGTCTCGCCCGAAGGCTTAGGTAGCCATCAGCTTAGGTGAAGCATATGATACCCATCTCGCCTTGTACCATTTTTGCCAACCCCAGATGGGACGTCACAACGTCGTCCACTTATTCCAGGTACCTATTTACAGCTAGGTGAACTGAGGCTAACACATGAAAGGAGACAAGCCCAATTTGTCTCCGCCCGGCCGGGGATTGAACCCCCGACCCCTCGTGTGTGAGACGAGAGCTCTACCTACTAGGCTACGGGCTGTGTGTGTTTGTGTGTGTGTGTGTGTGTGTGTTTAGTGTGAGTGTGTGCGTTTAATGTGTATGTGTGCACATGCCTTCAATATAATTTGTATCTTAGCACAGACAGCAGAATATGGTTTATGATACTGCGATTCAGGTTGCCGATTATATGTTTGTTGTTCTGATATGTTACCATCGCGTTATATTATAGATATAATAACAGAAACACAGTTACAAACTATAAAGGTAAAGTCGAAGTAATGTTAATGTAATGTTTATGACAAGGACTTAACCCTTTCAAGCTCCAATACGCGTTGCTGTTCTGTTTCTGGCTACTATTAGACGATTTTATTCTGATTAGTAACGGTATATGGAAGTCAAAGGGTTGATTGAGATAGTATTTACCCTTTTAATACCCACATATACTTCCTAAGCTGCATAAAATCGTCTAATGATAGCCAAAATAAACTGCTAAAATGCGTCAGAGCTTCAAAGGGTTAATAGGGATCGTGAGAGTACGCTATCTCTCTCTCCTTTACTCTATTTCGTTTCATATACACAACATTTGTATTTGTATTTCATTTTATTGTTAAGCTTTAAGGTTGCGTTGGTAGGTGCCGTTGTAAAGGCTTATCCCTCAATACTTCATCTGATCTGATCTGGTAGGGCTTGTTTCACCTTACTTGTCTTTATACTTATAACTTGAAATATAGAATGAGAAGAGACGGCATTAAGTTGTATTTCGTTTGCTGATTTACAGTCAAGCAGCATAAATGGCGACGCACCCATTTGAATCAGTATCTAAAGCCGGTATCACACGAGAGCTTTTATAGTCAACATTCCATGATCAACATTTTTCTGGCATCTTATCTGGAATATTTTGTAACGGTATCGGAAACTAGACGATGATACATGAACTTAGGCAACCGAAATATTATATATGTTGACCACATAAGCTGCCAGACCAGTGTTGAGGATAAATGTTGAGTGAAAACATGCTTGTGTGATACCGGCTTAACGCGAACGAGACTATACCATGCTTTATTATAGCCCAGATAATTCAGAACTAGGCTGTTAAGGGGAGACGGGCCGTTTGTTTGGTCATGTATTCCTTTATTTCATTGTTTCCTCACTAGACCCCCATCAAGCATAAAACAAAATAAATTTGTACATTTTTCGACAGAAAAATGTCCCGCCCGAAGGCCGGTTCCTCTTAAAACTTCAGGCTCGCTATCGCTCGCCAGGAAAAAATCGACACCTAAATGGCACGAAAGGTCATCAAATTAACACAGAAATGGGGCGAAAGGTGTTAAAATAGCCAAACTAATGGGTCGAACGTCTTTTAATCTCAAAAGGAATGGGGCTTAACACGAGGGAGAAAGGGGACCAGAGAAACGACCCGTCTCCCCTTAAGGTTAAAAAAATCGAACTGTGTAAATGTGAGTATGTCCACGACTGTACGTAGGCATAGATGCTCTAAATTATGGGTCAAGATTACAACTCGGTAGACAAAATAAAACCCATGATAGCATGTTCTAATTTTCTTTTTTTCTTTTTGTAGTATACTGATGGGCATAACTTTTCAGATCAGATCCATGTATGCAACTCAAAAGATAAGATAAAAAGTGTTGGCATTACTAGTTTTGTTGTTGTTGATGGTAGGCATTGCTCTATTCGATTGTGTTCACTGCCTACAACACAATATATAAGACAAGAACCCATAGCAGTAGCAGTGTGTTCTCGGTGTCTGTGAATGGTGTGTTCGTCGTTACTGTTCTTGTTTCCTGTTACTATTGTTCCTATTGTTATTATTATGGGGGTTTCTGTAGCATCATGCTGCATATCTACCATCGCCGTCGTCGGTCCTGCAATGGCAACAAGCAACAGCAGATCACACCTACCATCATTATCAGCACCCAATTCGTTATTATGGTAGTTTGTTTTGAAGTTTGGCTAAGGTGACGGTATCTGTCCCCCCCCCCCCCCCCCCCCGCACATATTAACTTATGAAAGTTAGGGGTTGCTCGAGCGCCCGGTATTTCCCCCACAACACTCTTTCTAACACTGAGGGACCTTAGAAGTCGGAGGAATTTGGGGTTGCCACAAACCAACAGATTATGATCTAACTTACCTAACTTACTGAGCTCAATATGACGCAAATCGCGTCATAAACTTATTATTGAGCTATTTCACTAAGTTCATATGACGCGATCGTGTCATATGATACTTTTGGGCAAAACCGCCATATGACACGATTGCGTCATATATGACGGATGGGGTGTGGATGGTATATTTAAGATTGTTATCTCTGCCAACGAAATTGGACAAAGGTTATGTTTTCGGCTCTTTATGTCTGTCTGTGTCTGTGAATAAGATATCTCACAAAGTTATGAACCGTTTTTCACGAAATTTGGTGGGCAGATAGGAGATGCGCTATTAATCGATTTTCATGAAATTTACTTGGCAGATAGGATATGCGCCAAGGAAAAAGTTATTCAATTTAGGAGGCAATCCAGATCAAATTCTGGAATCCAGATCCAGACGAAAGTTTAGGCCTATGATATCAATAGTAAAAAAACAGCCAGTGTAGACGGAGGTATGCGCTCTACTGAGTGCTCCTCTAGGTATTGTTGTTGTTTAGGTTATTATTGTTGTTGTATCGTAGTTATTTGTAAAGTTTGGTTAAGGTTAGGGTGGAGAGGATATACTGCCGGCCCCCAACTCCTTACACACGTCGTTAACAGAGGGGTTATATTGCTTAGTGGCGGCTTCCTGGGAGGAGAGGGAGGCTTGGGGGAATGTGTGGACTGCTGGGGGAGAGCTGGAGGAGATTTTGTGTTTGTAAGGAGTGAGTGAGAGTGAGGGATATTTAGTGTGTGTGTGTGTGTGTGTGTGTGTGTGATTTACATAGTTACAATGACCACACAGATCTTACGATCCTTGCGATGTGGCCTGGACTTAATTCTAGTAGAAATATGAACCCTAAGAGTACAAGTAAGTGGAAAGAATGTATAGCAAAGATTAAGGCTCTCTCCCCACCCTTCGATCCTTCCGGTAATTTGTGCCTTCCAGCAATTTTACGTTCAAGAAAGAAAAAAATAAGTAAGTAGCCTAACCTTGTAGGGCTTGGAAATGGTCTGGAGGAATTTACAGAATAATTAGATATGGAAATGCGAGCCATGCATACCTTTACTTTTTTTGTTTTTTTCCCTTCTGCTCTCTTCAACTGAAAATAGTATTCTTTTCAGCCAAGTTCTCTTAACATTCTCAAACAATCTTTCCTTCATCCTATGACTCAAATTGCTTTAAACTTAGTGTGTCCAGGCATTTTGACCACAACGTCCCTTGAATCTGGCTCTTGTCACTCTTTTGGCTTTGGAGGAGACACTCGTTTAAGGCAACCTACCTTTAGTCTCCTTCATACATAATTATGTCAAACTACATAGACACAAATCATAATCTACTACAGTTAAACTTCTATGTGGTACCGGTATGTGGTATTAAACATGTCATTAAATGTGTCTATTGGGCCACTGTCTTTAACTTCATTAGGGAGCTTGTTCCACTCACTATTTATGATGTGGGTGAAGAAATGCTTAGTTATGTCTAGTTTCGCTTTCCTACCTATTAGTTTTAATTTGTTTCCTCTTGTGGAACTCTCTTTGGCTATCTTAAATAGATTCTTGGCATTTACGTTACCGTATCCTTTTAAAATCTTAAAACAGTCTTATCAGCGGTCTCCTTATTCTCCGCTTCTTAAGCATTAACAGATTGAGTTCTCTTAATCACTCATTGTATGGTTTATTTCTAAAGGATAGGATTAATTTAGCTGCTCTAGGCTGAATGGATTCGAGTTTTCTATGTCGTTTGTAGGGAGACCAGAACTGCACAGCATACCCTAGGTGCAGCCTCAGAATACTTTTGTATAATGGTATAACTACTGTATGTCTTTGCTATGGTAATGAACATTTCTTCTAATGAATCCTAGTGCTCTGCTTTGTTAGCTGCTGCCGTGCATTGGCTGCGTAGATTTTAGATTTTAGATTTTCATTTACATGCACTCCTAGGTTTTTCATCTATGATATGCTATTTATCTTTTCTCCGTTGATATTGTATTTATATATATTATTTTGGGAGCCTATTTATGGTATCTGACATTTGCTTACATTAATGGTCGTCTGCTACTTTTCTGACCACTCCATAATTCTTACAGTATTTAGATGCGATTGCTAATTCATCGCTCTCCGAAACTTGCATTTCCTATCAAAGTGTCATCGGCGAATGTATTATTGATACCGTTGTATATATCATTAAAATATGTTGTGAACAATATTGGACACAATACTGATTCCTGGCAGACTCCACTATAGTCACTGGAGTATAAGCTGTTTCTACTCCATTAATATTTACTTTCTGTTTTCTTTCATAAAACTAGTTACTTATCCAATTGTGTGTTTTGCCCTATATTCCTTAATATCTCGACCATCTGAAGCAATTTTTTATGAGGGACCTTGTCGAAGGCCTTTTGAAAGTCCAATTACATTTTATCAAGACTTGGTAAAATCATTAATTTAAAAAAACTGTTATAAAGTTCGAAAAGTTTCGTTAGGCATGATCTCTTTGCTCTGAAGCCGTGTTGACTATTTGTTATAAGATGTGTGTTCACTATGAAAATATAATTTCGTGTCTTATAATTGATTCTAATAGTTTTACAATTCCTGAAGTTAAGCTAATGGGCTTGTATAGGTAGCGCCAACGAACTTGACAATAATCTGGACCCCTTATAACCTCTTATAATTCGAAATGAATGAAAGCAATCGGACTGACATTCCTCTTATTTGGGAAGAGTCCACCAGGAAATAGGTGTGGAAATTTACAGCCAGTTTGCTCTAGTCTATTTTGAGTTACGAAGAGTCAGGGATCGAAATTATTGTCAAGTTCGTTGGCGCTACCTACAGTATAGTAACTTTTTTTTTTTTTTTTTTTTTTTTTTTTCAAATATTAGTGTTATATTCGATGTTGGAGTGACATATAAAAGATTGGTTAGTGACTCAGCAACTTCGTTTTTACCATTATTAGGATTTTAGCGATGAATATGTCTGGGCTGGGAGACTTATTATTTGTTAGTGAATTCATCTTTCTCATTACATTTGATTGATTGACTTTGAACTCACGAAGTACAGCTTTCGATGTTTGATTAGTAGCTTGCGGAGTGTCCATGTTGATATCAGTGTTAAAAACAGAGCTGAAATAGTCGTTAAGAGGAGAGAGAGAGAGAGAGAGAAAGAGAGAGAAGTAGTGTTGGCGTGTCTGTCTATATCTGCTTGTGTGTCTATCCTTATCTCCCCTCTCTCTCTCTCTCTCTCTCTCTCTCTCTCTCTCTCTCCCTTCCTTTCCTACCTCCCCCCCCCCACGTAACCAGCAAGGAACACAATGAGGAAGAATAAAGAAGAGGGTCAACTCTGAAAGGATCCCCCCCCCCCCCCCCCCACACTAGAAGTTGACCTGACAGCGGCTAGTGTGGACATAGGACGCCTTTTTTTCCCCGTCTTTTTTTCCCCGTCTTTTTTCCCCCCTCTGTCCTCATTCCTGTTTCTCTTTCTAATATACTTCTTCCACTTTTTTCTGACGTATTTCAAGTATGTTCTATTGTGTGTTTGTATCTTCGTCAATCTTTAGCGTATTTTACATTATATAGGCTAGAGGTGTGGAGGTGTGGTGGAGTGGTCTTGCCACTGGATTGGTAATCCAATGGACCCGGGTTCAAATCCCGATATGTCAATGGGAAGATATTATTGGGATTGAATTTGTGCTGTACCAAGTATCAGTGCATTACCACAAAGCCCACCGAGATGCCAAAAAAATACCCTCATTAAATAGCACTGTATGAATATTCCCATATTCAAAATATGCTACAGGGGGACAATGCCTAGTGAGTTCACAGAGTGAGGGTCTGAGTCTGGAGGGTGAGACAGTGAAGCACTTGAACGAAGCAACCAGCGGATTCAGAGATGGAGCTGCTTCGAGCCATGAATGGATGCTTCACATGTCTCACTCCCCAGACTGGAACGAGACCTCACGGGCTTCACCGTGTTCAGCGGTGGATTGTAAGGGCTCTCAGCCTATGCCCGAGAGAGAGTAGTTGGAATATAGAAAAAAAAAAAAAAAAAACGCATTTCTTTGCTCCCATCTTTATCCACTGTGACGCATGTCGAGTATGAGCATGCTGTACAGAACGCCCAGTCATGCCCCACTCTCGCTAGGATCGTCAGGGCAGGAACTTTGGCTGTAGTCTGTGTAAAGTTTCCTAACTTAGTTTATGTGAGCCGTTGTACTATAAGTATTATAACTATGTATTTTGTTTTCATCTGAGTCAACGAGTTCTATTTTATATCATTAGTTATAAGTGTTGTGCGTGGGACTTATATGTAATGATGAGAGGAGAGAGAGAGAAATTGCGTGGCGAGGACCAGTGAGTGCGCCACGCGGGCAGGTAGGCCTAATTCCCTCCTCCCTCCTCCCTCTTCAGCGCGTGGGAAATCCTTTGTCGATCCCAGATTGAGAGAGAATATTACGTAATGATTGCTAGTGGGCGGTCCTTAGTAGTTGGCGATATGCTCACTAGAGGGCCGAGTATAAAAAGGGAAGTCTAGCCGCATTTTCCTCAGAACTCATTAGGCAAAGCGACTTCTCATATCCCTTACAACTATACATATTCTTCCGACTGATGTGAACTTTCTCTACTCTCTGAACCGCCTATCTTCTCCTCTTCCCGACCCTTTATAACCTCAATGACCCCTTTGGTGCAGATTTAGTCAGCCAAAGTATTATCGCTTGAGTTCTCACGAGATATATGCCTATTAGATAGCCTATTTTGGAAGGGATAACTAGAATAAGATTGATTAATGTTTGTTGCACTCGTATATGCATTTCCCTGTGTATGATTATTCATGTTCCTGTTTTCTGCTGATCTAGGTGATGCTAGACTGGGATAAGGCTACTAGAGTTGTGATTCCCGATGTGTATTAGGTTTTGTTGAACCTGTACAATCGCAACGGAGACTTGGGAAACCTAGATGGTCTTTCTGACTGTGTACCTTGTGAGTTTAGCACTGTGTTGCGAGTGAGGGTTTTTGCGTCTGCCACCCAGCACTGTGCTAACTCGTTTGCTTGACTTTGAGAGGATCGCCAGGAGAGAACCAGATACTAGTGATCTGGATCTCTCAAGAGAGCATCCCGTCAATTAACGTAATTTGGCCGCACAGCCTTAAGGACCTCGCTAGGCTACGAGCCGCTTGCTCAGCCATTGTTTCCTAGCCTACTACATCCCAGCTAGACTTTGCTCGGTCAGCAGATACAGCATAGTATTGAAGCTTTCCTTATGTATGTTATTGTTTATGCACTATTGATTTCATGTGTGGCACGCATAGCTACTTTAGAGATTAGTGGCCCCCGAGCACAATCCTAGTAGGCTATTGCCAGTGCATTGTCGGAGTACTTCTTTTATATGTTTGCCATTTACTACTGTCTATTCTTATAATTCTTCTTATGTCAATTTAAAGCCTTTAATATTAGTTAATTGCCAGTGTGTTGCTTATTGAATTGCTGTTCAAAATCCGATACTTACTTCTTACGAGTATCCGAGAAGCATCTAACTTTATCAGAAGATTCCTTGCTCGATGCTCGAGGACTATTGTTTAACGTAACGTAATAGTGCCGATCCGAAGTAGAGGGTGGAGGACTTCTTAAGTTCTTAGTCAAGGGTGGATTACTTCGGCTTCGGCCAACACTATTCTTTGGTGTTGTTGTATTTACTTCTTTGTTTGATTGTTGACCAGACTAGATAACTCCCGTCTTTTTATTAGTCTGTTGTGAAACGCTAGTACCGAGTTCTTGTATACCCCGTTATAGCAGATAGAACTCTGGAGGGTATTGGTGTTTTTTGTTCGGCTGGCAGTACTCTGGGGTTGGGATCGTGTGTTTCCGTTGTGGCAGCGAGCCATACTCGAGTCCTGTGTGAGAGCCCTAGTGTACCTGAGTGCCCGGTCGTAACAAATGGCGACCTTGCTTAGGATTTTGTGAACAGTATAAATGTTTGCAGAGTTGTACAACATTTGTTTGTTTGTACTTTAGCGTGCATATTGAAGAATATTTTTTTGTAGGGCAATTAGTAGAGCATTTAAGAGACTCCAGTTAATTTAGTAATTAGTGCTTGCATAAGGAAGTTTAACACTTTTGTCTCGAGAATTTTTTTGTGGACTTCAGTATGTCCTGCCCTAGCACTGACGAGGAGCGAGAGATGCCATTTGAAGAGGTGCCGTTAGTAATCAGTGAGGAGGATGCTAGAGTTTTTGTGAGTAAGCGGTACCACGTGACGGAGGAGAGGCTGACTGGGGTGGATATTTATGGCTTGCACCTGATAGCCAAGGTTTTGGGCCTATCCAATGTAATAGGGATGTCCAAGAGGGAGCTGATTTCCTGGGTGTTGCGTGGGCGACATGGGGTTTCGGAGGAGAGGGCGTTTGGGGGGGTTCCTCCCCAGATCCCCTCTCACTCGACTCCCACAGTGCCGTCCACTCAGTTACCGGAGGTTAGCACTCTCCCACAGAGGGATGAGAATTGGCAGATTGGAGTGCCCTCGGGTGGTGCACATGGTGGTTCCCCAGTTTTTGCCCCCCCTCCTTCAGTAGTGGCAGCTCCCTCTTCCTGCCTGTCTCCAGATATGATATTTAGACTTGAGCTTGCTAAAATTGAGGCTAGGAAGCAGGAGAATGAGACTAGGAAGCAGGAGAATGAGACTAGGAAGCATGAGATTGAGTCTAGGAAGCAGGAGAAGGAGATTGAGGCTGAGATTAGGAGGCACGAGGCTGAGCTTAGGTACGACTCAGAGAAATATTGTGCTCAAATAGATTTAGATAAGACTCGTGCAGAGTCGACAGGGACTCGGATGGGCCGTGAGGGCCAAGTAAGAGAACAGTCCTTGTCCCACTTAGTCAAATTGGTGCCGGCATTTAGTGAAACTGAAGTCACAGAATTTTTTAATCGTTTTGAGAAGAAGTGTAGGGAGCATAATTGGCCTGAAGAGAAGTGGGCAGCTCTAGTCTCCTCAAGACTTACGGGTAAGGGTCTGAAGGCTTATGATGCACTGCCTTTAGAGTCTTGCATTGACTACCCAGAATTGAAGAGAGCTGTCCTACGGGCATACGAGTTGCAACCAGAAACATATCGATTGAAGTTTCGGGGTGTTACAAAGACTAGGGAGGCGACCTTTCTTGAACATGCCCGGGACTTAAAAGATGCACTTACAAACTGGACACGTTCTGAGAAAGCTGAGACGGCCGAACAGTTGACTGAGCTGTTTCTGCTCGAGCAGTTTTATAAGTGTACTGGTGCAGATATGACTTTAACTATTAAAGAAAAGAACCCTAAAACTCTACAGGAGGCAGCTGAGATGGCTGACCTCCGGCTATCACTAATTCGTGGGTGCGGGTCTGCCCAGCGTAGTGAGGCAGGTAACAAGGGGCGTGACGCCCCACCCCCCCGAGTTAGTGATATACATTATGCAAACAAGTACAAGAGCTATGATACCAAGACTGACCACAAGACTAGCACCGTCCCATTTAAGAAGGGGCCGGGCCCTTCCCAGTACCAAGGGAAGCCCAGAGGGGAGTTGGAGTGTTATCATTGTCATGAAAAGGGGCACTTTGCAAGAGTCTGTCCTAGCAAACCACCTACAGCAGCTGTGTCTTTGGCCTGCAACATTGGTGTGTCTCCGAAGTTTTCTGAGTTTGCCCGGGGCAGTTCGTCAGAGGCTGAGGCACAGCCAATGCAGAAGCACCTGGGAGGCTCGAACCCTGCTCAGGATGCTTTTTGCGACCATAGAGGGCGGGGTTGCGTGATGTGGGCGGGGCGCAAGCATGGAGTAGAGGTCTTGCGTGATACAGGTGCTTCCCAGACTCTGATGAATAACTTGACTGGCTACCCTATAAATGCGGCTCGGGTGGTAGTGGTGCAGGGTATTAATGCAACTCGGTCATACCCGCTGGTGCGGTTGGAGTTGGAGGTGGATGGTGTGGCACGTGAATTGGATGTCGGGATTGTGGAGAAACTGCCAGTGGAGGGCGTCGACCTTCTTCTCGGCAACGACTTTGCAATGCCCGCTTCTGAGGTTCTACCCTTAGTCGTTGCCGAGAGGCCGGCCGACGTGAGTAGGGAAGAGCAAGAGTGTGTCGAGCGGTGCCAGGCACAACCCAGGGCGTGTGTTGTCACCCGAGCTCGGGCAGATAAAGTGTCACAGCCTAGTCCTCCGTCTTCAGACCAGCAGAGGAACGATCAACAGGAGGAGGCTAAAGCTGGAGTTGGTTTTAAGAGTTTTGACTCGGCGGCTCTCCTGGGTGATTCAGTATTGGCCCCTATGTTAGAGTCTGGAGAGGCCCCAGGACCTGTCACAGCTAGTGAGGAGGTAGGGCAGGAAGAGACTCCGAGGCAGCAACGTTACACACGGAGAGAACAAAGGGTTGCTCAGTTGGATATTGGGGGAGGACTTGGGTTGCTTCGGAAGCATCTAGACAGGTTGGTTCCCTCAGATATTTGTAAACTGCAGTTGGAGGATCCGGAAGTTCAGAAGTGTGGTAATGGTGCTGTCGAGATTAAACACGAGGACGGGGAAGCATGTCATGTGAACCTGTTGGAGGAGTTTGTGAGGCAACCACCTGAGCAGCCTACTGTCCCTGCGTTGGTCTGCCGCGGCCAAGGTGGAGAAGGAGAGGGGGGTAGTAGGGCACAGGTGGAGGAGAGAAGGGATTGTCATGTCTCGGCGGAGCAGTGGGCGGGGGACACTAGTCTGGTGGCTGTGGAAGCGCTAGAGCACCTGCCTGAGCAGCAGTGTGCAGCACTCCAGCACCAGCTCGGTTCATACCCCACTGGTCGTGCCGAGCCCCTGAGTCTCACAACTCGGGCGGTGCAAGATGTTCCACGGGCAGGTCACGTGACTGTTGAAAGACCGTTAGCCTCGTTGTTTCGGTGGTTCAAGGTGGGCGACGAGGCTTTGGCATGGTTGCCAGGTCAGGGTCGACCCATGGCTGCCAAGGGTGGTGGTCAAAAGGAGGACATTGAGCAGATTGGTAAGGTCGGCTGTGGTATCGCAGTGCCCGGTCGTCGCATAGCCTCCCAATGCTGCTCTAGTCTAATGCAACAGCCCTACCATAGACCGACTGTATCTGGCCATGTCGCTGAAAGCGGTGATGCTGCGCAGGCAGATGTCGTCACAAGGAATGCGGGGGTGCGCATGTACGGTATCGGCGGGAAAGCCTTAGCAATAATGAACTATGGGAGTGACTGCACAGGTGGTACTGATTGTCCCTCTCATGACCTGGCTGTTCTAGGGATGAAGGTGGAGAAGGAGGGAGACTACAGGTTAGAAGCTGCGGTCTCGGCTGGGTTGTGGGAGGGCACTGGGCATGTTGTTCATGGAGACAGTGCAAGGCAGTTGTTTACTAGGATATGGCAGTACTTTCGCATGTTTGTTGCTTCTCCAGGCCTGATGTACGGGGTAGAATCCGACATGCAGGCTGGAGATAGTGCAAGGCTCAGTTTAATTCCCTACCGTATAAATCCTGCTCGACAGCCTGTGGTGCAAGCAGAGCTGGATTACGTGTGGACGAAGGGTTTGAGGGATAAGGAATGTCGTGAGTGTGTTGATTGCGAGAGTGTGTGTGCATTATCCCTGACAGACGCCTATACCATATCAAGAGTTGACGACACCATAGACCGCCTCGGGGCTGCATCGCCTATCACGAAGGTGGATTTAGTAAAGGGTTGCTGGCAGGTGCCTTTGTCCGAGCGTGCTGGGGAGGTATGTGGTTTTGTTGTGGACGGGAGTACCTACCAGTGCAATGTTATGCCTGACGGACTTAAGAATGCACTAGCAACGTTTCAGAACCTGATGAATGAAATTGAAAAGGACGATGTTGTGCTTGCGCTGGGGCAATTCGAGGTCTATGTTCCAGCCTATGGTCCGGTCGTTGTAGTTTACCCAGATCATCAACCTCTCAAGATCTTGGACCAGTTTCACAATCGGAATATGACGCTGACCAGGTGGTCACTAAGGTTATTGGTATATAACCTGGACATACGCCATATTGCCGGTTGTGACAACGTGGTTGCAGATGGTCGTTCAAGGGTATATGATCCTGGGTAGATTGACACACGGGTAGCCTCCTGCTTTAGTTTGAATAGTATTTTGCGCTTGGTGCTTGTTGGCTCGCGATTGTAGCCCAGCGTATTGGGTCGTAAAGCAGGAGTTGAGCGTTTGGTATAGAAGAAAAATAGGCTGCCCTTATAGTGCAGCCGGGGAAAAACATATTAAAATATAAAAATCATAAAAAAACTCTTTCTTTTTGATATAGATAATTGTATAAGTTTGTCATAGCCTATAGAGTTTGAGTAGTCCACGAACTATCAAACGGCTGAGCTGCTGTAAGCTCGCTCTGGGAGCATGATATTGTGTCTTTTGCTATTGTTGGGAGGAGTTATAAAATGTAATTTTTTTTTAAAGATGTGTTTTAGTGATAATCTCAGCTTTGTTTTAGTGCCATGCGGTCGCTGGGTGTGGGGGGCTTGATGGGGTTCTGTGTATCAGATTTTAGCTCAGGGTTGAGCAAGTAAAATCTTGGGGGAGGTGTGACGCATGTCGAGTATGAGCATGCTGTACAGAGCGCCCAGTCATGCCCCACTCTCGCTAGGATCGTCAGGGCAGGAACTTTGGCTGTAGTCTGTGTAAAGTTTCCTAACTTAGTTTATGTGAGCCGTTGTACTATAAGTATTATAACTATGTATTTTGTTTTCATCTGAGTCAACGAGTTCTATTTTATATCATTAGTTATAAGTGTTGTGTGTGGGACTTATATGTAATGATGAGAGGAGAGAGAGAGAAATTGCGTGGCGAGGACCAGTGAGTGCGCCACACGGGCAGGTAGGCCTAATTCCCTCCTCCCTCCTCCCTCTTCAGCGCGTGGGAAATCCTTTGTCGATCCCAGATTGAGAGAGAATATTACGTAATGATTGCTAGTGGGCGGTCCTTAGTAGTTGGCGATATGCTCACTAGAGGGCCGAGTATAAAAAGGGAAGTCTAGCCGCATTTTCCTCAGAACTCATTAGGCAAAGCGACTTCTCATATCCCTTACAACTATACATATTCTTCCGACTGATGTGAACTTTCTCTACTCTCTGAACCGCCTATCTTCTCCTCTTCCCGACCCTTTATAACCTCAATGACCCCTTTGGTGCAGATTTAGTCAGCCAAAGTATTATCGCTTGAGTTCTCACGAGATATATGCCTATTAGATAGCCTATTTTGGAAGGGATAACTAGAATAGGATTGATTAATGTTTGTTGCACTCGTATATGCATTTCCCTGTGTATGATTATTCATGTTCCTGTTTTCTGCTGATCTAGGTGATGCTAGACTGGGATAAGGCTACTAGAGTTGTGATTCCCGATGTGTATTAGGTTTTGTTGAACCTGTACAATCGCAACGGAGACTTGGGAAGCCTAGGTGGTCTTTCTGACTGTGTACCTTGTGAGTTTAGCACTGTGTTGCGAGTGAGGGCTTTTGCCTCTGCCACCCAGCACTGTGCTAACTCGTTTGCTTGACTTTGAGAGGATCGCCAGGAGAGAACCAGATACTAGTGATCTGGATCTCTCAAGAGAGCATCCCGTCAATTAACGTAATTTGGCCGCACAGCCTTAAGGACCTCGCTAGGCTACGAGCCGCTTGCTCAGCCATTGTTTCCTAGCCTACTACATCCCAGCTAGACTTTGCTCGGTCAGCAGATACAGCATAGTATTGAAGCTTTCCTTATGTATGTTATTGTTTATGCACTATTGATTTCATGTGTGGCACGCATAGCTACTTTAGAGATTAGTGGCCCCCGAGCACAATCCTAGTAGGCTATTGCCAGTGCATTGTCGGAGTACTTCTTTTATATGTTTGCCATTTACTACTGTCTATTCTTCTAATTCTTCTTATGTCAATTTAAAGCCTTTAATATTAGTTAATTGCCAGTGTGTTGCTTATTGAATTGCTGTTCAAAATCCGATACTTACTTCTTACGAGTATCCGAGAAGCATCTAACTTTATCAGAAGATTCCTTGCTCGATGCTCGAGGACTATTGTTTAACGTAACGTAATAGTGCCGATCCGAAGTAGAGGGTGGAGGACTTCTTAAGTTCTTAGTCAAGGGTGGATTACTTCGGCTTCGGCCAACACTATTCTTTGGTGTTGTTGTATTTACTTCTTTGTTTGATTGTTGACCAGACTAGATAACTCCCGTCTTTTTATTAGTCTGTTGTGAAACGCTAGTACCGAGTTCTTGTATACCCCGTTATAGCAGATAGAACTCTGGAGGGTATTGGTGTTTTTTGTTCGGCTGGCAGTACTCTGGGGTTGGGATCGTGTGTTTCCGTTGTGGCAGCGAGCCATACTCGAGTCCTGTGTGAGAGCCCTAGTGTACCTGAGTGCCCGGTCGTAACACCACATTCCTAGGTTTCTACTCTGTTTCTCTTTATAATAGATTTTTTCCTTTCTTTGATTTAACGTTTTTCAAGTATGTTGTATTATGTGTTTGTATCGTCTTCAACCTTTGGCATATTCTACATTATATAGACGCATTTCTGTTTTCCCCATCATTACCCACACTCCTAGGCTGCTACTTTGTCTAAAATATCTTGTTTCAAACACTGCAAATATACTGTATTGCTTTGTACTTATCTTCTACCTTTGACTTACGGGGGGGGGGACCTGTTTTTGTTCTGTCCTTTTCTATCTTTCTCTGGCTTGTATTCATTTCGCCCCATTCAGCCTACTGTTTTAAGACGTTTTTCCCCATCCAGGTGTCAAATTTTTACTGGTGAGCGGTAGCGAGCCAGCATATTTTTTATTTTTGTTTGACAGCAGGCTAAATTTGTACATTTTTCTATCGAAAAATGTCTCCGGCGAAGCCGGATTTCTTCATATAATGCTGGCTCGCTATCGCTCGCCAGGAAGAAATCGACACATAGATGGGGATAAACGTCTTAAAATAGTTGGCTGAATGGGGCCGAATGGATACAAGCTAGAGAAAGAAGAGAAAAGGGGAGAACAAAAGCAGGTCACCCCCCTTAATGTACATTATATTAGATGTCTTTCTTTTCCCATCCCTGGCCTCACTCCTATTATGATATATACTCTTTGTTTTAATGTTCACACTATTTAAGAATAGTGTATTGTTTTGTATATACCATATTTTCATTCCCCGTCCTCATTCTTATCCAATTGCTCATTTTAATTGGCTTACCCTTGTTTTAACCCCTTCAGCACTATGAGGTAATACTACTATAATTGGCTTACCCTTGTTTTAACCCCTTCAGCACTATGAGGTAATACTACTATAATTGGCTTACCCTTGTTTTAACCCCTTCAGCACTATGAGGTAATGCTACTATAATTGGCTTACCCTTGTTTTAACCCCTTCAGCACTATGAGGAAATACTACTATAATTGGCTTACCCTTGTTTTAACCCCTTCAGCACTATGAGGTAATACTACTATAATTGGCTTACCCTTGTTTTAACCCCTTCAGCACTATGAGGTAATACTACTATAATTGGCTTACCCTTGTTTTAACCCCTTCAGCACTATGAGGTAATACTACTATAATTGGCTTACCCTTGTTTTAACCCCTTCAGCACTATGAGGTAATACTACTATAATTGGCTTACCCTTGTTTTAACCCCTTCAGCACTATGAGGTAATACTACTATAATTCAGGTTATTATAGTCTATTTTTTCCCAGCTGATCGTGCATTGAATCCTTTAGCATCTGATTTCTCGATTCTTACTGGCAAAATATGATACTACTATATCTGCACGTCTTATTATTGTCAAGTTTGCATAGTTTTTAGCCGTCCGGCTGGCTCAGTTGACAGCGTGCCAGATTCCCATCTCGAGGTCTCGCGTTCAATCCCCGCTCAGATTGAAAAGTTTTTCTGGGATATAGCCGGCGGTTACCATCTCCCCATGAGCAAGGGGGATGGGTAATGGTCTCTGGTAGACTAAAGAAAGCCAAGCGCTTGTGAATCCTCGAAGGAGGAGATACGGGCGCTATATAAGTAACCAGAAGATTATTATTATTATAATTAGCAACATATTTCGCCACAAAATCATGGTAATAGCCGAGTAATCAGGATGGAGAGATAGCAATTTACCATCAGCTGGAACTGAGTATAGTAGATGATTTGTTTAGCTTATAATATACTTCTTGGACTCAAAGAAATAAATACCGTATCTGAATAACACAAGTCTTTCTTAAACTGCATAAAATCGCCTAACTTTAGCTAGACTATGAGGTTAAAACACGTCATGAGGCTGAAGGTGTTAATAGTATATAGTACAGGTAATTGTTTAGGTCTTCCGCTTCGATGTAGGTAGATTATAATGCGTCGCATTCCATTTCAACAACTATACTCACTCTTAAGGGGAGACTGACCGTTTGTTTGGTCTATTAATTAATGTATTCATATATTTGTTTTAGTTTCCTCCCTAGACCTCCATCAAGCTTAGAAAAACACCCCATAGGGCCCCTTCAAGATAAATTTGTATATTTTTCGGTAGAAAAATGTTCCGGCCGAAGGCCAGTTCCTCTTAAAATTGCACCTAATCGACACCTAAATGGCACGAAATGTCTTAAAATTTACAACGAAATGGGGCGAAAGGTGTTAAAATCGCAAAACTAATGGGCCGAACGTCTTATAATCTCAAAACTAGTGGGGCTAAACATTAGGGAGAAGGGGGTCCAGAAAAATGGTCTGCCTCCCCTTAATATATAAAGTTTAAGCATGTTTACCCTTTCAGGATCTGATTGCCCATTTCTGTCCTGCTTCCTGGCTATTATTACATGATCTCATTCAGATTAGGAAGAGTAAATGGAAGTCAGAGGGTTAGTTGAGATAGGCTTTCCCATTATAATTCCTACAGACCCTTCCTAGCCTGTTTAATATCGTCTAATAAAAGCCAATTTAAACTGTCAACATGCGTCATAACCTTCAGAGGGTATGGTGATGGGCTGGTCTATCAGAGTGAGAGCTGAGCGATCTCTGCCATACCCATAGCTTACTCTGACTGTTCCTCTTACTTATATATCTTCTAGATCTCAAGTGACGGCGTCTTTTCCGTGGATCGACCTCCTTACTGCCAACCTAAAAGTTGGCAGATTTTTTTTTTTTTTTTTTTTTTTTCTATGTGATTGAGGGAGGCAAAAGGCATAACTGCCTATAGCGAGTGCCTCCCCCATAGTTGAAAGAGTGACAGGGCCAAAATCAAGGGACGTTCGAGCCAAAATGCCTGGACACACGGAGTTTGAAGCAATTTAAGTCATAGGAAGAGGGAAAGACTGATTCTGGGAGAGAGTTCCAGAGCTCAGATGTTGAGTAGAAGAAAGTTTGAGAGTAACGTTTCACTCTTGGGTTGGAGAGTTGCACAGAGTAGGGGTGGGATTGAGTTGCAAGACGGGTACCACGTGCCCTACGTAAAGGAGGTGGTATGCACTGGGATAGCTCTGAGGAACACTGATTATTATAGTAGCGATAGAATAGCGAGAGAGATGCAACATTGCGGCGGAGAGAGAGAGATTGCAGAGAGTTGGTGAGTGGACGGGAGTTAATGATACGAAAGGCCTTCCTTTCAACTTTGTCTAGGAGAGCGGTGTGAGAGGAACCTCCCCACACATGTGAACAATACTCAATACAAGGGCGCACTATGCCCCTGTACAGAGCAAGAAGCTGTGCAGGGGAAAAGAACCCCCTAAGGCGGTTGAGCACACCCAGCTTCTGGGAGGCTGCCTTAGCAAGACTGGTAATATGGTCCTTCCAAATGAGAGCAGAAGAAAAAGAGACACCAAGAATATTGAGAGAAGATGAAGGGTTGATTTTTGTATTGTTGAAGAATAAGGGATAGTCCGCTGGGAGATCCTGACGGGTAGATAGATGGAGAAATTGGGTTTTGGAAGCATTAAAGTTAACAAGGTTTTCTCTGCCCCAATTGGAAATAGTATTTAGATCAGAATTTAAGAGTTCTATGGCTTCATTACGTTTGTCGTTGAGGGATTGCTGGCTGGGGCGTTCTGAAAAACTAATGGAGTAGTGTAAGGTTGAGTCGTCTGCGTATGAATGGATGGGAATTAAGGTACAGTTAAGGAGATCATTTATAAAAATTAGAAAGAGAATAGGAGATAGGACAGAGCCCTGAGGAACACCGGAGTTTATAGGGTGAGGAAGTGAACAATGGCCGTCCACAACCGCAGCTATGGAACGGCCGGAAAGGAAATTAGAGACAAAGGCACAGATGGAGGGATAGAAACCGAAGGAGGGTAGTTTAGAAATTAAAGATTTATGCCAGACTCTATCGAAGGCTTTCGATATGTCTAGTGCAATAGAAAAAGTCTCGCCGAAGTCCCGAAAGGAGGATGACCAAGAGTTAGTAAGATATGAAAGAAGATCACCAGTAGAGCGACCCTTAAGGAAGCCATACTGGCGATCTGAGAGCAGATTATGAGAAGAGAAATGCTTAAGAAATTTGGAAGCAAGAATAGTTTCAAAAACTTTAGAAAGACAAGAGATAAGAGCAATTGGACGATAGTTGGAGGGTTGAGAGCGGTCACCCTTCTTTGGGACAGGTTGAATGTGAGCAAACTTCCAGCATGAAGGGAAGACGTTAGAGGATAGACAGAGACGAAAGAGTTTGCCTAGGCAGGGAGTCAGCACGGAAGCACAGTTTTTGAGAACAACAGGAGGAACACCGTCCGGACCGTACGCCTTATTAGTGTTAAGCCCAGAGAGGGTAGAAAGTACATCTTTAGAAGAGATTAGGATATTAGGCATAAGTAAGAGAGAGGAGGGCGGAGAGGGAGGAATAGCACCGGAATCATCCAAGGTGGAGTTTCTAGCAAAAGTTTGAGCGAAGAGTTTAGCTTTGTCAGAGGAAGAAGTGATGGTTGTGCCATCAGAGTGGGAAAGGGGAGGGAAAGACGAGGAAGAGAAATTGTTGGAGAGGTTTTTGGCTAGATGCCAGAAAGCTTGGGAAGAGCTAGAGTTGGATAGTTCAGTGCATTTATTATTGATGAAAGAGTGTTTGGCAAGTCGAAGAACAGATTTGGCTTGATTCCGGGCAGAAACATATGAAGAATGAGAGTCTTGAGTTTTAAGGCGTCGGTACCGTTTGAATGCTTCCTCCTTATTGCGGACAGCAGTAGAACAGGCGTGAGTAAACCAAGATTTTTTAGCATTAGTCTGAGAGAAAGAGAATGGAATGTATGCTTCCATGCCCGATAGGATTACCTCGGTAATGCGTTCAGCACTCTCCGAGGGTCCTCGGCCATGGAAGCAGAAATCATTCCATGGGAAATCAAAGAAGTACTGCCGAAGAGCCTCCCAGTCGGCAGCGCCAAAGTGCCACAAGCGCCGCCGGCTAGGAGGATCGGGTGGCTGTACTGGAGAGATAGGACAGGTGACAGAGATAAGTTTATGGTCGGAGGAGCCCAAAGGAGAGAAAAGATCGACAGTATAAGAAGAAGGGTTAGAAGTTAGAAACAGGTCAAGAATGTTGGGCCGATCTCCGATACGATCCGGGATACGGGTGGGTTGCTGAACTAACTGCTCTAGGTCATTTAGGATAGAAAAGACGTAGGCTTGTTCACCAGGTGGATCAGTAGTGTGAGAGGAGAGCCATTGGCGGTGGTGAACGTTGAAATCTCCTAAGATGGAGATTTCTGAGAAAGGAGAAATGGATAGAATGTGTTCCACTGTAGAGTTTAGATAGTCAAAGAATTTAGGAAAGTTGGTAGAGTTAGGGGAAAGATAGACAGCACAGAAATATTTAGTAAGAGAATGACAGGAAAGTTTGAGCCATAAAGTTGAGAATTCAGAGGAGTCGAAATCGGGAACACGAGAGCAAGTGAGTTTGTTGTGCACATATGCACAACATCCGCCATTGGCTTTGAAACTAGGATAGAGAAAGTAGGAGGATACAGAGAAAGGGTTGCTGGATGTTGCTACAGACACCTGGGTTTCGGTGAGGAAGAGAAGATCAGGTTTGTAGGAGGAGAGATGGTGCTCAACAGAGTGAAAGTTAGAGGAAAGTCCGCGAATGTTGCAGAAATTAATAGAAAGAGTAACAGGCCGAGGTCCAGGTAATTGTGTGGGGTCGTCAGGGGATGGTCGGTCGGGTGAGGGGGCATTTATGGTCCCCCCCCCTGGGGACTCCGAGGCTGGGCTAAAATTAATCATTTTTGTGTTTTTTTTAATTTTGGTGTGGAGGAATGAAGTGTGGTGTGCATGTTTAGTGTAGTGAAGTGGATAGGAGGAGGAGGTGTTTGTGAGAGCTAGCTGGATTGCTCTCAGTGTAAATGAGGCACAAAGAAAATCAGTAAGAGAGGCCAAGCAAATGAAACAGGAGTTCCAGCGACTCTTTATCACATGCCTATAACCTCACCTGGGTCTAGCCCTGATCGATTGGTGCCTACAGTCTCCCCACAGATTGGGAGCCAAAGCGTCACATTTTTCCCTTGCCCCTCAACTTTCCCTTCATAATTGCTGAGGGGCACAGGGCCTTGGGTGGGGCTTTGGTTTCCCGGGCGTTTCCGCGCCCTCCTCAGCTCCCTGCCTTAGAGTGGCTTCGGTCACCCGGGCTTTGTTAGTGGTAAGCAGGGAGGGTTTTGTGGGGACGCTCTATGGCCTTGGCCTTGCTCGGGACCTTGGGGCTGTTCGGCCAGGCAGCCTGGGGAACAACAACAACAACAACAACCTTCAGAGGGTTAATTAATTATATTGCATTACTTATTAACTTTTCTACCATTTCAGCCTTAAAGATAATACAAACTCTCTCCCTCTCTACTCTATATATTTCTTCACCCTTATGCGTTTTTTTTTTTTTTTTTTTTTTTTTTAGGCAGGTGGGGAATATATAAGTAGAGGGTTTGGTCAAGAAGGTAAAGTAGGAAAATAGGAAATACAGTAGAAGAGATATCAGTTCTTTGTTCCTTTTTCAAACATTTCAAGTATGTCATTACACCCAATTGTTGCTTTGTGTAGCTACTTCCATCCCCTGCCCTAATGCCTATAGTGTATTCAAGCTAACCAGGCAGAAATTGGTAACGTTTCTTTTCAATACATGTTTATAGACAATATTAAATATAGATGGCGTCACACGAGCAGTTTAGAAAGGCAGTAGAGGAAGCTTAGAAAGGCAGCGTTACCAATTTCTGCCAGGTTAGCTTGAATACACTTTAGTCTGTTGCTCCTTTTAAGGGGAGATTTTTTTGTCATTTCTGCTTATTTGTTCATATATTTATATATATATATATATGAGTGGCTATTATTGTGAAGGAGGAGTTGAGAGAGTTTATAAAAGAGTGAAAAGAGGTGTCATCAAGGCTAATGTGGGTGAGAATGCGGTTTAAGGGTGAAAGGTGGGTTTTTGTAAGTGCGTATGGACCAGGAAGTGAAAGAGAGTTAGACGAGGTAGAGGGTTTCTGGGAGGATTTGAGAGATTGTCTGCAAGGGTTTGATGAAAATGAAAATGTTATAGTTTTAGGGGACCTAAATGCTAGGGTAGGAAATGAGCCTGTTGAGGGAGTCATCGGTAGTTTTGGTGTGGATGGTGTAAACGAGAGTGGAGAAAGACTGAAAAATGTATGTGAAGAGTGTAGATTGAGTGTGGGTAATACGTTCTTCAAAAAAAGGCGCATACACAAGTACACCTGGCATAGACTTGTGAGGGGAGAGACTGTAGAGAGGGCATTGATGGATTATGTGCTGGTGACAAGGGAAAGATTGTGTAGACTGCTGGATGTGAATGTGATGAGAGGTGAGGCGGAGGGTATGTCAGATCATTACCTGGTGGAGGGAAAGCTAAGAGTTAAGAGTTACAGGAGAATAAGAGACAAGCGTGAAGTAAGAGAGGTAATAAAAGTTAGTGAGTTAGAGAAGAGTGAAAAAGAGAGGGATTACAAGGAAAGACTAAATGAAAAGTGGATGGAAGTGAGAGAGATGGAAGAGAGAGAAGTAGAGATTGAATGGCAACAGTTTAAGGAAGGAGTGAAAGCAAGTGCAGAGGTGGTATGCGGCAAAAGGAAAGTAGGAGGCAGAGGTATCAGGAAGGGAAGCGAGTGGTGGAATGATACGGTGAGAAAGGCAGTTGAGGAGAAGAGACAGTGTTTTGAGAGGGTTTTACAGGATGGTAGTGTTGAGGTATGGGAGAGGTACAAGGAGAAAAGGAGAGAGGCAAAACGGAAAATTAGAGAAGCGAAAAAAGATGCAAACGAAAGGTGGGGCCAAAGGCTGAGTGAGAATTTTGAAGAACGAAAGAAGGTGGTTCTGGAAGGAGGTAAATAAAGTAAGGAAAGGAGGACAAAAGAGGGAAGAGTCAGTGAAAGATGAAAATGGAGAATTACTAGTGGAACCAGTTGAAGTGAGGAAAAGATATGCCGAGTATTTTGAATCTTTGTTAAATACAAGAGATGGAAGAGAAGCAGTGATTGAAGCAGAGGTGGATGGAGATAGGTTACCCAGGCCACCTAGGTGGCAGGGAATGAATGAAAGGATTGAGGAAAATGAGGTGAAAGAAGCAGTGAAACAAATGAGAGCGGGAAAAGCAGAAGGTTTGGATGGTATTGCTGTGGAGTGTATAAAGAAGGGTGGAGATGTGATAATAGATTGGTTGGTGAGACTTTTCAATGTGTGCTTTGCTGTGTCAATGGTACCAATAGACTGGAAGAGTGCATGTATTGTGCCGTTGTACAAGGGGAAGGGAGATCGGCAGGAGTGTTCAAGTTATAGAGGTATTAGTTTATTGTCAGTGGTTGGAAAGCTGTATGGCAGGGTGTTGATAGAGAGGATAATAAAGTGTACGGAAGTTGCAATAGGAGAAGAACAGTGCGGTTTTAGGAGGGGAAGAGGGTGCGTGGATCAGATGTTTGCAGTAAGACAGTTATGCGAGAAGTATTTAGAGAAGCATAAGGAGATATTTTGGGCTTTTATGGACTTGGAAAAAGCGTATGATCGTGTGGACCTTGAAGCAATGTGGAAGGTGTTAAGGATTTATGAAATAGGAGGAAATTTGTTAGAAGCAGTTAAGAGTTTTTATGAAGGGAGCAGAGCATGTGTGAGAGTAGGAAATGGTGAGTTGAGTGAATGGTTTGAGGTAAAGGTAGGTTTGCGACAGGGTTGTGTAATGTCACCATGGCTGTTTAATATGTTTATGGATGGTGTGGTGAGGGAGGTGAAAAGGAGAACTATGGGAAGAGGATTGGGTTTAGTAGGAAAGAATGGTAGAGATTGGGAGTTGAATCAGTTGCTGTTCGCTGATGACACAGCATTGGTGGCGGATTCTGATGAGAAACTGCAGCAGGTAGTCAAAGAGTTTGGTGTGGTTTGTGGAAGGAGGAAACTGAAGGTGAACGTCAATAAAAGTAAAGTAATGGTGTGTAATAGGGGAGAGCATAGGGTGAATCTAGATGTGAGGCTGGATGGGGAAATATTGGAACAAGTAGAGTGTTTTAAATATCTAGGAGGAACAATAAGCAGGAGTGGAGGTATGGAAGTGGAGGTAAAACAGAGAGTGTGTGAAGGAAGGAAGGTTTTCGGAGCAATGGGAAGTATGTGGAAGACGAGAAATCTCGGAGTGAAAGTAAAAAGTGCACTGTATCAAGGAATTGTTGTGCCAACAGTGATGTATGGGGCTGAGACATGGGCTCTGAAGAAAAAGGAGAAAAGAGGGCTGGATATGATGGAGATGAGCTGCTTGAGGAGTATGTGTGGAGTTACTCGTAGAGACAGATTGAGGAATGAAGAGATACGTAGGAGAGTGGGGCAGCAGGAACATTTGTCAGCCAGAGTGGACAGAAGGGTGCTGAGCTGGTATGGTCATGTTGAACGAATGGGAGATGAAAGGCTTACAAAGAGAATATGTGAGTCAGATACAAGGGGAGATAGAAGGGCAGGAAGACCCCCATTGAGATGGAGAGACTGTGTAAGAAAGGCTTTGGATGATAGAGGAATGACTATAGATCAGGCAGGGGAAGTGGTGGTGGACAAGAGTGAATGGAGAATGCTTGTGAATAGTTGAGTGAACACGTGGTCATTTGGAGTAAGGGGTCGGGCGCAAGTTGGACTAGATAATAGTCCATCAGGGGCCTGGCCCGGGGAGACGATTAATATGAAGGGTGTGCCTGGAAGTGTGGTGGGAGGGCTTGTGGCTTTGGCTCCGCTGCATGTCTGCCTGCCGAGATCGGAACCTCTCCGGGTGGTCAGGGGCCGGGGGAGTGCTGGAGCGACCTTGGTAACCCTGGTCTCTGGGTCTTCTCATGGGTGACCTGGATGTGTGAGAGTTTGTGTTTTTTATCTGTGTTTATTTTTTTTTTTTATGATGTTTTTGTGTTTTCCCTGTTCTTGCTCTGTCTTGAGTCGGCTACCCCCAAAATGGGGATTGGGCCTGAGCATATAGATAGATAGATAGATAGATATATATATATATATATATATATATATATATTTATTAGTTTTAGTCTCCTCCCATGACCTCCACCAAACTTAAAAAATACCTTTCTACCCTTCTAGATAAATGTGTACATTTTTCGGTAGAAAACTGTCCCAGCCGAAAACCAGTTCCTCCTAAATTTCAGGATAACTATCGCTCGCCAGGGAAAAAATCAACACTTAAATACCACAAAAAGTCTTAAAATCGCCAAACCATTGGGGCTAAGCATGAATGGAGAAGGGGGTTTAGAAACAACAAACCTCCACTTAATCTAGGAATGCTCACCCCAACGAAATATTTCGATCTCTTAATTCAGCCAGTAGCCCATTTAAATAATCCCCTAAAAGGGTTATTGACAGACAGACATATAGATAGATGGTTAGATAGATAGATAAATAAATAGATAGATAGATAGATAGATAGATAGTCAGTCAGTCAATTCTTTATTTCATAAAAAGCTATGCATAGTAACTTTTTACATATTTCATAAAAAGCTATACATAGTAACTTTTTACATATTTACAGATACAATTAAAATTAAAGGTAAACATTAACGCATTGTTGGTTCATGATTTTGAACGTACATAATTCTTGCCTTCACTGCTTCAATGTCATTGTCTTTTAAACAATTGATACTGTATGCTGCATTTAAAATAGGATTTACTTCATTAGTTAAATACAAGCTATTAGATACATCCACTAAACTGTTTTTAAGAAATTTACAAGGATGGGCAATCATTTTATTTTCAAATCTTATTTGATTCCAGTTCATCAAATGGTTAAAAGTCATTAGGCCAGCAAGTTGACAAGCTTTATGGTTACTTTCCCAGTATTTTAGTCCTAACATTTTCTTGATTGCCTTATGATAACCAATAGCAAATTGCTTAAAGGGAACATTACACTTTCTATTACAGTACCATAGTTCTGTTCCATACAGGCTTAAGCAGTAGCTGGTCAACAGTTTAATAAACACATCAAAACTGACTCGTGTACATTTTCGCAAAATGCAATTAAACTCGTTATAAAATGTATTTCTACATCTTATCAAGTCCTTATCATTATTCAGATTACTATCTAAGACAAATCCAAGATACTTATGTTCATTAACATTGTTAAGCTTCTCGCCATTTAATATCATAGTGGGGCCTAATAATTTAGAGTTATCAGCTCTGAATAACATACACACTGACTTAGTAATATTAATATCAATATCTATATCATTAGCTTCTTTTTCTAATATATTCAACAAAAATTGCAATCCTGATGACGAGGGAGCCAGTAGAACCAGGTCATCTGCGTAACCAACTACATTACTCATTTTATTACCAAGCCTGCAACCAACTTTACTTTTTGCTAAATTTGCTATTAAATCATCAATGTATACATTAAATAGAATAGTTGATAGTATTACCCCTTGCCTAACTCCATTCATTATCTTCCATGGTTCTGAAACAGCATCCTTATGCTTCGTTCTTACTACTTGATTTCTATACAAATAAAATATAACATTTACATAAAAATTAGGAATGTCCAAATTTAAAAGTTTATCAATAAGTTTAAAATTATTTACTTTATCAAATGTTTTTCGTAAGTCTACAAAAGCTGAATATACATTTGAGTCTGAAAATGTATAACTCAAGATAGTTTCTTTCAGGATTAGGCATGCAGTCAATGTAGAGTGATTTTTTCTAAAACCATGCTGTCTATCATTAAAAACAATAAAATCAGTAATTTTGAATTTCAGACAATATTCAAATATTTTCAGAAAGACTGATGATGACATAATTGGCCGATAATTATCAATGGAACTTTGATCTTTTAACCTTTTCTTAATTAGAGGTATAATTACTCCAGATATCCATTTCATTAGGTAAGTATCCGTGCACAATAAAGGACGAAAATAATCTAGCCAATAATCTCATAACACTCTCAGGGCAATACTTCAGATGATTAGAATGTATACCATCAAACCCTAGAACACAGTTTAGTTCCATGATTGCTTTATATATATCATATTTATTTACCAATCCAAGCAATTTGCCTTTTCTCACCTGTTCGTTCAACTTTACACGAGAATATTCAAAGTTATAAGAGCTCTGACACTTTTTATCATTAAAAACTATTCCAAACTTATTTGAAAATTTCTCGGCAATACGCTTTGCATCACATTCTCTTAACTATATATTCTGATAATGCTATATGATAAAAAATAGTGAAAATGGCGTCTGAAGCAGTTGTGTAGTTAGAGAACTCTGTGTTAGCATATGTTGCATCGGCCAGGCACTCAAAAAGCAAACATGAAATGATCAACACGTGCACTGTATTTTACTATGAATCCATGATCAAAGCTGCCAAAGATACGTTGTTTAATACAGTGAAAGTAAAGCCAGTATGGAGGCGATCTGAAAGCAAAGTGAGAGAGAATTTCTCTGATATTTTGGACAGGTTTCAAAAGTGTGACGATGAACAAATCCTGTTGCCAAAATTCATAACTGCGGATCATGGAAGTTTTCTGCCATCTTTTGGATTCGAACTTATTGGAGGATATATTGAAAAGCTTACTGATCAATTGTCTGAGCTAAGGAGTGAAGTGAGAGATTTAAGAGACTTTAAAATGAATAGTGCAGGCATGTTTGAAGACCATATGTTTATAAAAGAGGAGTTAGTGGAAATTAAAGGAATTCTGAAACAGTGCAAACAAAAGGAAATGTTTGAGTCGGTAAGAAGAGACAGCTTCATTGTTCAACACATTGATAAACTTTTTGAAGCTAGTTCTGCTACAAATGATACAAACAGTGATGGTATTTTTCAAAGCAAGTTTAATGATGACGTTGAGAAGTTACTGAATAATGCTGGAAGTCCTTCTGCGCCGAGCCTGTCTCAAATTGAAGGGCCAAATGAGTTGGCCATTGAGAAGTCTGTAGATGAGGTTGGTGTTTATCCACTATTGTTACCGAGTTACCGAGAAATGCTGTGTAACAAAAGTAAATCGTGTGTTCCTGCTGATTCAGTACTAACTCGGGCTGAGACCAATAACAAAGAGGATGGATTACAGTCAATAATGAACAACACTGACTGTGGTGAAGAGCAAGCTGCTTTTACAGGACCTGCTGAAGAGGGTAATTCTCAAACTGGACTTCAGTCGACTTCAATCGACTTGACTGGACCTGATGAGGGGAGAATTTCTCGAAATCGATTTCGATCAGATGACAAAAGCAGTACTATAGCTAAAGATGTCCTTACTCGACAGGGTGCAAATGGCAGGGCCAGCACAGCTGCTCAGGATGAGGATCTATCTATCTATTGCCTGACGCCGTGATCCCCGAAGGGGTGGCCACGAACGAACCGCCCCCATGCACCTCTGTCCCCAGTCAGTCGACGCCCCTCCCCCCAACCAGCACCGCCTTCATTCATGTAGTTCCTCACTCCATCCTTCCACCTCATATTCGGTCTACCTCTCCCCCTCTGTCCCTCCACCTCGGTCTCGTACACCCTCTTAGTCATTCTCTCGCTTTCCATACGTTCCATATGGCCGAACCATCTCAAGTTGTTCCTTTTCACACTTTCCAGCACATCTACCTCCACACCACACCTCCTTCTTACTTCCTCATTAGTCTGTCTATCCCTCCATGTAATTCCGCACGCACTCCTTAAGTAATTCATTTCCACTGCTCTCACTCTTGGTCTGAGTCTCTCAACCAACGTCCATGCTTCGCTTCCGTAAGTCAGTGTCGGGATTACCACACTGTCATGCAAGGACTTCTTCACTTCCATACTGACCACCCTATTTCTTGTTACTGCTTTTAGCGTTCCTACAACCCTCTTCCCCTGTTGTACCCTCTCCCGCACCTCTTCATCCATAGTCCCATCTTTACTCAACACACTGCCCAGATACTTAAAAGAGTTGACGATCTCCATAGCCTGACCGTTCAGCTTCACCTCACACTCTGTGACTTCACCCCTTTCGAAGACCATAACCTTGCTCTTCCCCGTATTTACCTTCAAATTCCGTTTTTCGCACACTGTTCCAAACTCATTTACCAGACCCTGCAACTCCCATTCATTATCACTCATCTGAACTGTATCATCCGCAAACAGCAGTATAGGTAGCTTCCACTCAATTCCCTCCCTTTTCAGCGATACACCAACATCCACTGCTCTTGATAGTATTTCTTTCATAACTCCATCCATATATACAGTAAACAACCACGGGGACATCACACACCCTGTTTCAAACCAACATTCAGGTCAAAGAACTCGCTCTGCTCATTCTCCACACGTACTGCCGCCTTTGCACCCTCATACATGCTCTTCACTGCTTTCAGCAACTTGCCCTCTACTCCGTATATTCTAAGTACTTTCCACAAACCTTCTCTATCCACTCTGTCATATGCCTTCTCCAAGTCCATAAAGGATGAGGATGGGTTTACTCAAGTACACCGGAAACGTCACCCACAGTCATCCACCAGAGTTACCTTGCAAAATAGAATACGGGATGATGCTACGCAGCATAATAGAAAACGGGATGATGCCACCCATCGGCCTCAAGAACAGAGGGGGCGACGTTCAGCTGCTGTGAGAGGGACGAAAATAACTGGTAACGTGACGTTCAAGGGTACTAGGAGATCTGCAGATGTGTATGTGGGAAACGTTGATATGGATTCCAATTCTGATGATGTAGTTCAATATGTAAAAGACGAATTTCATATTGGTGTTGATAGATGCGAAGAACTGAAGTCACAATATGTAGTTAGAGACTGGAAATCTTTTAAAGTAACTGTAGCAATGGAAGATAAAGATTTACTACTTAAGGCAGAGGGTTGGCCAAGAAGTATTGTTGTACGGAAGTTTTACACGCCAATGTCTAGCAATACTAATTGACTTTCTTTCCTAAACATCAGAAAATGATTAGCTTTGTGTCTTATAATTGTAATTCTATTAGACATAATGTAAACACTGTTAGAACCTTATCAATGGAGTATGATATAATTTTAATTCAAGAAATAATGCTGCTAAAGAATGACTTATCTTTTGTTTAAACAATTAATGATACATTTGATTGTGTGGCATGTGTAGAGGATAGGACATGTGAAGGCATTATAGAAGGTCGACCATCAAGAGGCGTAGCTATTATGTGGAAAAAGAGTTTAAGCCCCATGATTAATCCATTGTATTGTAATGATAGAATTATAGCAATAATTTTGTCTGCTGGTGATCAAAAATATGTAATTATTAATGTGTATTTACCGTGTGACAAGCAAAATGATGATTCGATTGATGAGTATAGACATTCACTTGCCATTTTGGAAAATTTAATTGAAGAACAAAATATTACTAATACATTTATTGGTGGTGATTTTAATGCAGACTTTAGGAAAGGCAGATTTTGGCAAGAGCTACAAACTTTTACGATCAATAATGACATCTGGGTTAGCGATGTAGTGTTGCCAGAGGACACATTTACATATTTAAGTCCAAGTAGAAATAATGATAGTTGGTTAGATCACATATTAGTGTCTCAGCCTATGAAAGAACTCATTAGTAACATTATAGTTAGGGACGATCTTGCTCTTTTTTATCATTTCCCTGTTGCTTTTAAGGTTTAATGTGGAGAAAGTTTGTGATGTAATAAATGAGGAAGAGCATACCGCTCAGTATATTAACTGGTCACTATTTAAATCTAATGATGTTGTTGAAGACTATAAAGAGAAGATAGATAGATAGATAGATAAGTTAATAAATATATATATATATATATATAGATAGATAGATAGATAAATAAATGGGCATTATTTCCAACTGATAGTAATTAGGTACTTTGAACCCCGTGTCTCGTAATGAGTTATGTCAGAAACAGGACGTAATATGGAACATGTTGGAAAATAACAATCAACCTTTATATATTTATAGGTGTATCATTCGGAAAAAAAAATATATATATATATATATATATATATATAATATAATATTTATATATAAATTACATCTCACAAATATACGTGAGTTTCATTAATAATATACATATCAGCTCTATAATATCAACTATACTACGGCTTGCTAGAGAATAGTTACCTATTTCTTATCTATAATAGTTTGTCGTGCCAGCAGCCCTACAACATGCAAAGACAACGTCAGATTAATTAACTACGATACCGGTGAGTTGTTTGAGAGATTGGGGCCCCGTTCTACATCTGCAATGCAATCACCCCATCATAGTCCAGTGAGGTTCCCGGCGAGCCCAGGACAACGTGGCCCCTCGAATTGTTGCCTCCCCCACACCTAGGGTACTCATCAACTTAGTGGGCGACATCTTCCGTGACCTATGGTGGGACGTTGTACCTGAGACAACCGAGCCAATATCCATGCCCATGATATAGCCAATAAATGAATTGCTCTATCCACTGTAATAACTAAACCTGGACAAGGAGAGTCTTGGCGTGAACTATACCCTTTTCCAAATAGATAGATCAGAAATCGTTAACTCCAATGTCTGTAACTAAAAAAGGGCAAGAGCAAATGGGCTGTACATTTTCACAATTATTCCTCGGCTGACCCTTCCATTTTGGTAAAGGTATTAGCACGATTACTCTAGTCGTTTGTGAGTTATAGAGGTTAAAGTTAAAGAGTTATGCCTCCTTGTTTGTAACAGAGTATAGCAAGCAACACAATGCAACGTCCTGATATACTTTATAAGTAATTCAAAGGTAATTAATTCGAGGACACTATCACAACAGCGCTTCATTAAAAAATGTGAGTAATGAAACGGTTTAATAATAAGTTAGAATCCTGAGAGTTCGCTTGGGGTCGACCAGTGTGAAGGTTTTCTGGGTGGGAGATCAAAGGTGGGGCAGGTATAATTAGTTAATGTGTCCAAGATTTTTTGTTGTGTGTAGCTCTCTCTCTCTCTCTCTCTCTCTCTCTCTCTCTCTCTCTCTCTCTCTCTCTCTCTCTCTCTCGCTCTCTCTCTCTTTCGCTCTCTCTCTTTATTTTGCTCTCTTGTTCTCGCCTCTCTTTTGTTCTCGCCTCTCTTGTTCTCGCCTCTCTTTTGTTCTCTCCTCTCTTTTGATCTCTCCTCTCTGTTGATCTCTCCTCTCTCTTGCTCTTTTGTTCTCGCCTCTCTTTTGTTCTCGCCTCTCTCTTGTTCTCACCTCTCGCCTTTCTCTTGTTCTCGCCTCTTTCTTGTTCTCACCTCTCGCCTCTCTCTTGTTCTCGTCTCTCTCTTGCTCTGGCTTCTCTTCCGAACTCTTGCTATTTTTGTTGCCTCTCTCTCTCTCTCTCTCTCTCTCTCTCTCTCGTGCGCTTGCGTGTGTATGCGTTGATGGATATACATTGTGTTTGTGTATAAATACAGGATTTGTGTTAACTCGTGTGTGTTTGCGTATACGAGTGTATATACTGTATGTATGTGAGAGACAAGTGTGTGTAAGTGTAGACGTATGTGTGGGTGTATAGACGTATGCGTTTGTAGACGTGTGTGCGTGTGTAGACGTGTGTGTGCGTGTGTAGACGTGTGTGTGCGTGTGTAGACGTGTGTGTGGGTGTATAGACGTATGCGTTTGTAGACGTGTGTGCGTGTGTAGACGTGTGTGTGCGTGTGTAGACGTGTGTGTGGGTGTATAGACGTATGCGTGTGTAGACGTGTGTGCGTGTGTAGACGTGTGTGTGCGTGTGTAGACGTGTGTGTGGGTGTGTAGACGTATGCGTGTGTAAACGTGTGTGTGCGTGTGTAGACGTGTGTGTGCGTGTGTAGACGTGTGTGTGGGTGTGTAGACGTATGCGTGTGTAGACGTGTCTGTGGGTGTGTAGACGTGTGTGTGCGTGTATCGGCGTGTGTAGAAGTGTGTGCGTCGACTATATCTACGTGTGTGTTCGTGCAAGCCTTCGTGCCGGACGGGTGTGTTTAATAATTATGCGGCGTACCAAATTATCGGGCAAAGTGTTGATAGAATTGGTGAATATGGTCCTGGGAGCGCTCACCCCATCTCCCCGTAATCACCAACACCAGCCTCACCACACCATCAACGCACCAAGTCGCCTTCACTATCATCACTTTTATCACCAGCAGCCTCACCACACCAAAGCACCAAGTCGCCTTCACTATCATCACTATTATCACCATTATCAACACCATTATAATCACCATCATCACTATTATCACCTCCATCATCACTATTATCACCCTCATCATCACCGTAATCACCAGCAGCCTCACCACACCATTAACGCACCAAGTCGCCTTCACCAGCATTACTATTATCTCTATTACCACCATCATCACCATTATAATCACCATCATCACTATTATCACCCTCATCATCACCGTAATCACCAGCAGCCTCACCACACCATCAACGCACCAAGTCGCCTTCACTATCATTATTATCACCACCATCACTATTATCACCACCAGCCTCACCACACCATCAACGCACCAAGTCGCCTTCACTATCATTATTATCACCACCATCACTATTATCACCACCAGCCTCACCACACCATCAACGCACCAAGTCGCCTTCACTATCATTATTATCACCACCATCACTATTATCACCACCAGCCTCACCACACCATCAACGCACCAAGTCGCCTTCACTATCATTATTATCACCACCATCACTATTATCACCACCAGCCTCACCACACCATCAACGCACCAAGTCGCCTTCACTATCATTATTATCACCACTATCACTACCATAATTACCACCATCATCTCTATTAGGCCTATCACCACTATCATCACTATTATCACCCTCAGCCTCACCACACCATCAAAGCACCAAATCGCCTTCAACATCACTATTATTGCCACTATCATCACTATTATCACCACCATTATCATTTCATCACCACTATCATCACCACTATCATCCCCATTATCACCAGCAGCCTTAATTAACACATCAAGTTGCCTTCACCATCATCACTATAATCAACACCACCAACACCATCGTCACCATTATCATCACCATCATCACTATTATCACCACCACCATCACTATTATCACCCTCATCATCACCGTAATCACCAGCAGCCTCACCACACCATCATCATCACAACAGACACCGTAGTCTTCACCCCATCTCCCCATAATCACTAGCAGGATTACCACACCAAGTCACCTTCACCATCACTATTATCACCACCATTAACACTACTGACGCCGTAGTCATCACAAATATCATCATTAACATAGCCAAAAACCTCACTATGCACACTCTGCCTTAAACATCATCACTGTAGTCATCACACTTATCCTCTTTATCATCATTCAATACTATCATCAACTCATCTCCATCACCACACTTAATCTCCCACATTATCACTATTCACACCACACAACAGGCTTCACCTTCATAACTACGGCCACCGTCATCACAGCAGGCACTCAAGTCATCACAATTAACAGCATCCTTATTAGCAGCATCACCATAGTCATCATGATCATCTCCATGGATCCTGTGTAGTCATCATCATCCTTTTCCAACAGCAGCATTCACCGTCAGTGCTATACATAATATACGTCAGTGCTATTCTAATAATAAGGCTGATATTGTGGTTGTCATGATGTCTTTGGTGATAATACGCTGACAATAAGGCTGATATTGTGATGTTTATGTCGTCTTTGGTGATAATATGCAAATAATAAGGCTGATATTGTGATGATTATGGTCACTTTGCTGGTGTTGCTAATAATAAAGTTACTAAAGCCGGAGTCACACGAGCCCTTTTTCGAGCAAGTTTTACGGGCAATTATGGTCTGGAAGCTTAAAACATGACACTTCATCACAATTAAGCCGCTGTCACACAAGCACTTTTTCCGTCAATTTTCCATGAGCAAGTTTGTTCTCGTATTATTTTGAGACATTTTCGCACTTGTATTGGTAACTAGACTGAAGTTAGATTATGTTAGGCGGCTGAATTCTGATAAAGTGTCATGTTTTAAGCTTCCAGACCATAATTGCCCGTAAAAATTGCTCGAAAAAGGGCTCGTGTGACTCCGGCTTTAGTAACTTTATTATTAGCAACACCAGCAAAGTGACCATAATCATCACAATATCAGCCTTATTATTTGCATATTATCACCAAAGACGACATAAACATCACAATATCAGCCTTATTGTCAGCGTATTATCACCAAAGACATCATGACAACCACAATATCAGCCTTATTATTAAAATATTATCACCATAGGGTACATATTGGGTGAGGGCTGGTCCTGTCCAAACCTTAGCCGTTTCTGGGTTTTTTCCTGTACTACAATTCCTACTTCGGATGCGGAAGGCTAGGAATCCTCCTCCCCTATTTTTTTGTTTTAAACACACCTACTAGACAAGACGAGGAAGAGGCGAGGGAACGGAAAAGTGGCCCCGGACCCTAAGAATTGGAACCTTAATTGTTGTTTCTGTTCAGGGTCTGTCTCAAGTCGGCCACCCCCAGCTCTGGGGTATGTGACTGAGGAGTACATACATACATACATACATACATACATACAGTACATGCATACATACATACATACATACATACATCACCAAAGTAACCATAAGGGACATCATACCAGCCTTATTATTAATACCATCAACCAAATCCCCCATAAGCATCTCAACCTTATTATAACCATCAGTAACACCATCACCAATTACCCGTTCTGTACCGGCGACGACTTTTAAATTCTGTACTTCCTATATTTAAACGATTATGTGCAGCTTAAGAAGGATCCGTTATAGTAAAACGGGTTAAGTGAGACAGGTCGAAGTTTGTTCATTGCTGGAGGGCCTTGTAAACTGAATAAAATCGTCTATTAGTAGCCAGGATAAAATATAAAAAAAACGTCGCCAGTACAGAAGGGGTTAATCGACATCACCAACTTCACCACCATTAGCACCATTCTCACCATAATCTCCCTTGCCACCACCATCATACACACACTGCAGCATCAACATATATATATATATATATATATATATATATTTTTTTTTTTTTTTCCCAACTACTCCCCCTCGGGCATAGGCAGTATAGGTAGTATATAATCCATCATAATCACCATCACCACTTTCATCATAGCCTTAACCCCTTGAGGATTATGACGCATATTGACAGTTTATTCTGGCTATCATTAGACGATTTTATACAACTTAAAGAGGATCTTCAGGAGTTGAAAGGGTACAAAACTGGCCCGATCAATCCTCTGACTTCCAAACACCCTTCCTATTCTCTATAGAATCGGCTAATGGTAGCCAGAATAAACTATCAAAAAACGTCATAATCCTCAATGGGTTAAGTCAGTGTTATATTTAGCCTACATAATATTCTTCAGGAGACGCATCGTTAAGCAGCGTTACGACCGCTTATGCCTAACCTAGTTATTTTTTTTTGGGGGGGGGGGGGAAAGTGGTACATTAATGTTCAGACTTATTTTCTTTTGGATGGTCTATTTTGCTGTAATTTTTTTTGTTTTCTCTCATTTCTTTTGGTAAATATCTAGCTAGTTAGAATTTGTATAATTAGTTGCAATAGTGCTATAATGTCATTAATGGAATAAGCAACGAATCTATAATAAGCGTAATACGTCCCTACTAACCAATGGAATAGCTTCCATTTAATTCCACATCAATTCAACCACATTAATTAATATATATATTATATATATATATATATATATAATATATATATATATATATATATAATATATATAATATATATACAGTATATACTGTATCTATTAGCCGAGGTACTCGCACCCTATGTGATTTAAAGACTAGTTCTGAGATCTTGAGAAGTGTACACTATGCTAGTTAATTTCTACGGGGATCTCATACCCCCGTAGCGCCAATATGGCAAAACACACACTATAACTTGATATACATATGAGTATATTGTAGATATAAGAAAAAAACATTACCCAGAGTATTATCATTAATTTGAATATAGCCTATTATTTCTATGAATTGTTGATCATATCCACGTATTATTAACCCTCATATTTGCTTATTAAATATAGAAAATATATTAATCGCCTTATTATGTTTACAAGACTAAACGGCAACTCCAAAACGGATAAAACGAAAACAGACACAAATATAATGATCACAACCAAAACGTGAACATACAAACATACTGCAGGAACAGTTTACCGTAACCTAAGCGAAACTAACCAAAGTTTACGTAACTTAATCTATACACGGTAGTTTACGACTGAGGCTGGTTGAGAGCGTTCTGGTTGTGGCTGTTTCGAAGTGGGGCCTTTTTTAGTATCTTCCATATCTCCAACCCCACCCATGACGTCACATGAGCTAGCTGTATTACCCGAAATCTTATCCTATCTGACCGTCAATTTGTCAGCATTACCCATGTTTATTTACCTCCATTAGAGCGCTCAAAGCATGCCACTAACACAGCACATACTACAGCCAGAACAGTAAGACAACATACACTAACGAGGTACACACTACAACCATCACATACTACAGCCGCCAGCACAGTAAGACAACATACTAACGAGGTACACACTACAACCATCACATACTACAGCCGCCAGCACAGTAAGACAACATACACTAACGAGGTACACACTACAACCATCACACTTATCACAAAGAATCACACTAACACAACACACACGATATCCAGCACACTTATTACAACCATTGGGTGTTGGTGAATGGTGTTGTTTTAGATTGTCAATTAACAATCAACCAACCATCACTATTAACCGCCCCGCTGGTCCAAACTCCTCTCCTCCCCCTTCCCCTCCACCCATATAAACATATATATAAATGACGAAATATACTGTATACGCCCATCCCCCCCCCCCCCCCCCCCCTTAACCACCTCCTCTCACCTATCCACGTAGCACACAAAACCAAGCTATTTAAATTAAGTACAGTGCTCAAAGAATGACACTAACACAATACACACGACACCCTACCTATCTATCTATCTACTCAGGCCCAATCCCACTTATTTTTTGTCAGCATAACCAAGCTATTTAACTTAATTACAGTGCTCAAAGATTGGCACTAACACAACACACACGACACCCGTTACCCTCAATAACTGACCCCAACCCCCTCTGCACTCCTCTTACCCAAACCTCCCTCTCCCCACAAAAATAAAATAAAGAAAGAAGACCTCCCTCCCTCAAACCCCCCAAACCCTCCCAACTGGCCATGTAGTACAAACCCCTATAACATTTGACGGCAATTTGTCAGCATCACCCAAGACCAAAACCCAATCTCCCCCCCCCCCCCCCAAAAAAAAAAACAAAAAAACAAAACAGAAAAAGTTACATAGATAAATAGATAAATAAAATCAAATAACATGTAATTAAAAAAATAAGAAAACAAAAGATAAATGCCTTCCCATCCCTCCACCTCATACACCACCACTACCACCTCTCCTAACTAGACATCAGCAAAACAAAAATGGAAAATACAAAAATATATAAATAACATCTGCCTTTGAGTTTGTCAGCATTATCATGACATGG
>JBAKBP010009169.1:0-85716 GCA_037953745.1 Lithodes maja | reverse complement strand
CAATAGATCCCCTTCCTATCATGATAATCAAAGAAGAGCCAGAAGAAATATCTGATATTCTAGAAAGTACCTCTCATGAATCATTACAGGAGGAGCAGCAAAGACTTAAAGCAGCTGGGAAGAGAGATGGATATGAGCATCTCCTTCGGTGGTATATAATCCACAAACGGCATGATCTTTCGCCCTCCTCTGTGATTCAACTACTTAGAGAATGTTTGTCAGAAGTACAGCACCTGGCTAACTCATGCTTTTCTGCACCTCAAGACAGTAAAACCTCACCTTTAAGAAGTGAACTACAAGATGATGCCCCAACTTCAAGCCACAAATTGTCACAACTGGAAATACATAAGCTATCTACAAGTGATTCACCATTGATAGACCCAAATTACAACCTCACAGAATATGACAATGATGTAATAATTGAAGATAGGAGAGTGGAGGCTGAATCTCCTGTTTTACGTTTAGACTCTCTTCCAATGTCGTGCAACTCCCCTGCCCCTCAAGATGTGAAGTATGGTTCCCCAATAATAGAAGCAGTCAAAGTAGAACCTGATGAAGCTCCAGATGATCCCTTGACTATTGATGCCGCAACAAAGGCACAATACCTTAATGTAAAACCTTCAAATTTGGTGTGTTCAAGGAAAACAGTTTACCATACTGATGTCTGACATAGAGGAAATATATGAAGAATTAAGTGGCAAAAGGGTAACGTTATTAAGTAAGAATTGGGTTGTAAGAGATGTCAAAATTGTTGATTTGTAAACAAGAAAGTAAAGCTGAAGACAAACTATCGAACAGTAACAGGGACTCTAATACATGACAAAGCTCACACTCCTCAAAAACCCTTCAGTTTCATAATATCTAAATTTTCCTCAACACCGAATTTCTACAATCTTCCAGGCTCAGCGTATATATTTTACTGTAAAGAGCCACCGTCTGTCCTACAACACTCAGACAGTTATTCTCCCGACAAGTTTGACCAACACAGCACCAACAGACAGAGCATTTCACCGGAACCTCTTTCTCGACATTTTCAACACTCAGCCTCACCGATTCAGCAGGTTTCGCGGACAACTCAACCAGTTGACCATTTCAAGCAGTAGATCTTAACCAAAGCTAACTAAATTAGTGCCAATTTTTCGGGACCTCCTTCTCCCTCATGTTTATCCTTATTAGTTATGAGATTAAAAGACATTCGCCCCATTAGTTTGGTGATTTTCAGACCTATTGCCCCATTTATTTGCCAATATAAAGACCTTTCGTGCCATTTAGGTGTCGATTTTTTCCTGGCGAGCGATAGCGAGCCTATATTTGGAGAAAAATCGGCCTTCGGCCGGTACATTTTTCTACTGAAAAATGTACAAATTTATATTGTACAAATTTATCTTGTTTTCTAAGTTTGAGGGGTGTCTAGCGAGTAAACTAAGAATTTATGAATGAATGAATGAATTTATAGGCCAAAAAAGCAGCCAGTGTCCCCTTAAGTCCTAATCTAATGTAACCTAACCTAACCAAATGGCACTGGCTGAGAGCTCCTGGTTGAAATAGTCTACTGGTTGAATATACAATGTTATTAAGCTTAATTAAGAAGTATCTGTGGGAGTCAATGAGTATTACCCGTTTGGTTGCTAGAAATCCTTCCTAATCTGTATAACATCGATTAGTCATAGCAAGATTAAGGGGGGTGACCTGCTTTTTGTTATTTCTGTCCTTTTCTCTCTTTCTCTGGCTTGTATCCATTCGGCCCCATTCAGCCAACTATTTTAAGACGTTTATCCCCATCTAGGTGTCGATTTTTTCCTGGCGAGCGATAGCGAGCCAGCATTATATGAAGAAATCCGGCTTCGCCGGAGAAATTTTTCTATCGAAAAATGTACAAATTTAGCCTGCTGTCAAACAAAAATAAAAAATATGCTGGCTCGCTACCGCTCACCAGTAAAAAATTGACACCTGGATGGGGATAAACGTCTTAAAACAGTAGGCTGAATGGGGCCAAATGGATACAAGCCAGAGAAAGATAGGGCAGGACAGAACCAAAAGAGGTGACCCCCCCTTAACATGGAAGGCGTACACCATGGTACTGTAAAGGTTAAGCGTGTTACACTAGTCTTCGCTTGTGTTTATATTATAGTGGTTTTGTTTTTCTTCTTGGTTTAGTTGAGTATTGTATTATAACTTCATTCTGGCTAATATTAGACGATATTATTAAGTTTAAAAATGGCTTTCAACAATTAACAGGCTTCGAACTATCTCACTGGCCCCTTTTTACTACCACAGATCCTTCTTAAACTGCACAAAATCGTCTAAATATAGCTATATTAAAATATAAAACACTTCGCCGGTATAGAAGGGTTTAACGAGCCTTCAGACTTGCCCTACAAACAGCCACGATATGACGGAGTGACCGGTTCCAGTACAACTCAACCAGTAGACCATTTCAACCAGTAGATCTCAACCAGTGCCAAATCAACCAGGGCCAACCAGACCAGTGCCAATTAAAAGTACTAAGCTAACTCTATTTAGACCGATTTAAGGGGGTAGTGATTATTTTTTGGTATATTTATTTATTTATCTATTTATTTTATAGTAACCTCGCTAGACCTCCATCAAACTTGAAAATACACCCCCTAGACCCCTCAAAGAATATTTGTATATTTTTCGGTAGGAAAATGTCCCGACCGAAAGCCATTTCTTCCTAGAAATACAGGCTCGCTATCGCTCGCCAGGAAAACAAATACCACCTACATGTCACGAAAGATCTTTAAACTGACAAAATATGAGGCGAAAGGTCTTAAACTCGCCAAACTAATGGAACGAACATCATAAAATCTCAAAGTTAATGGAACTAAATATGAGGGAGAAAAGCAACTACCTCCGTCTTAACCTAACAGGATTGGTTCACTTGGTACTGGTTGAGAGCTGCTAGTTCATATGGTCGTCAGAATAGACATCCTATAGTACCAGAGAGTGGCCAACCTCCGCCATCTTGGTGCCACTGGTGATATTATCCTCTCTTTACAATCAAATACCTCAATACCCATAATGATCACTCGCGAACACTGGTACAGAATGTATAGTTTGGTGTTTTGATATACATTGTACATGGTCAAATATGAAATAAACCCTATTTGATACTTGGGGCACCAAAATGGCGTCCTAAGAGACAGATGGCCACTCTCTTTTACTGAAGGATCTCTACATCAGAAGACAAATATCTCTAGATCAACATGGCAGTGAAGGCCCGCTGGACGAGACCCTTTAGCCTTCCACCATCTACACCATCTGCTACAACCACCACAGAGGAGTGCACTACACCACTACCATCACCAGAGACACCACAGTAGCTCGAACCCTCTCCTCCCACACCGGTGAAGCCACGGAGTTGCTTGGGTGCCATCTTCCGCGACCTGTGGTGAGACCTCATCAAGTTCAACGGAGACCATAATTATCTACTGTCCTTTCATTGTCAATAAATCATTATACCTGACCAGTATGATCTTTGAACCAGTGTATGCCACACATTTTAGTTTACTTACGTATGATTGCTTACTTGCTTGATTACTTATTAATGCATATTTACCTATTTATGATTACTTACTTATTAATTTACTTATGAATGCTACTTACTTACACTACTTACGAATGTTTACTTACTTATTAATGCTAATGGGGTGAAACACCTTAAAACCAAACTAATGGAGCGAAACGGGAGAGCCTCATAAAGACCCCCCTCGGATCAAATGAGGTAAAGCATACAAGCCCCATTGTGTTGTAGCGTTTATCACAACACTCCATTTGGCTGGAATGGAGCTACTGCAGGTAATAGTTCTGTACACACAAATAACACCATAATATGTATACACTAATCTGAATCTCTTATCTCACCCAAGTGGGATCATTCAAAGCTATATACTATACCGTATGCATAACAATGCAGTAGGGTGACATATACATACAGGGTGTCCGGCGAGTTTTGTCAAAATACTTCCAGAGATGAAAGATTAAGTAATTCTAAGTAAACAATGTTGTATATACATAAGCTTCTTGGGGCATTGTTTGGAAAATATTTATTTTTATACCACGATCTTTCCCAGTGTTTTTTTTTTGTTTATTTTTGGTTCATTTGCATCAATATAATTTGTAGTTCTTGTAATTAATTAGAAATCTCGGGAAAACCTATTTTCCCCATTATCGATTGATGTTAGGACACGCCCCCCGATAGTGGGGCTGGCTATGAAGATCAGGGAAATTGCGGGATAAAAGGCATACAATGGTGATAATAAGGTATTGAAACAACATCTGGATCCAGTTTTCATTAATTTGAAACACAAACCCGAAATTTGGAAAACTCGAGCCAACTTTTGGCAAAATTTGGCTTGGGTTTTTTTATTTTTCAGAGTAAAAAACAACAGTAACCTTATTTTGAAAGTTGGCTCGGGTTTTTTCATTGCTTGAAACCCATAAAACCCGAAATTTGGAAAAGCTGAGCCAACTTGTGGCAAAAGTTGGCTCGGGTTTTACGATTTGTTTAAGTAAAATAACCAAGTAACCTAACCTAATCTAACCTAACCTAGACCGTTTGATACAATACTAACCCCTACCTACCAGGTAGTAGGTGTTTTAGTACCTAGTACATGCAGTGGCGTCACCAGGGGTAACATTTTTGGGGGGGCTGTAGGCTACATGGGTTACAAAACAAAAACTCACTTTACACCTAGCATGTGTTCATAGTACCCAGTACGTGGGATACAAGATTAACCCTTACCTACCAGGTATGTGTTCCTAGCACCTAGTTTATTCCATTCCTACCACCCTTGTCATTAACCCTTTCACGCATTTATGACACAGAGGTTGCCAGATTAGCAATAAGAAATAAAGTTCTCTCACTTATAATTACCTCTCCAAAATTAGTTTTCTGCCCACAGATAACTCAAAGACAACTGCAGAGGTTGAAGTAACTAAACTAAAGGTTTCTAAATACCCCTGATGGTAACAAAGGCTATAAGGTATCCCCAATAGGCTCAAAATCGCGTCATATGTCGGAGAGGGTTAACCTAACCAAAGAACCTAACCTAATCTAGACCTTGTACATGGGATACAAGACTATAGGTAGCCCTCACCTAACACCTAGTATGTATTCATAGCAGGGTTGGCATGATTAAAATCAAACGATTGTAATCGATTATAATCAAAGAAAAAAACACTGATTAAAATAAAAATGGATTTTTTTATCAAAATATAACATTCCAAGTAATTATAAGACATCTTGCGCTAATCTTAATAGTCTACAAAATGTTTACCCTCTTAAACATTATATAGTAACCTATATCAACAATATTTTGCATATTTCTAATACACTTTTGCACTAGTTCAAGAATTTAGGAAATTAAATAAATTGTGTTCTTTCATAGAAGATGAATAAATTATCTTTGCTCCTTAACCCTCCTCGACCAGCTGGACTCCATAGCTCCATATCGAGTTTGCCCCGTACCGCCCGGCTGGCCTACATAGCTCCATACCATTATTTCATGGCTTAAAACCACTTTAAATCGCACTTCAGAAAGTTTTGTTGTCTTAGCGGATGGTCTGTATAACCAACAAGAACAAAAACACATAGCCAGTCAGTCAGGTGACTCCTGGTTGGGCGCAGGTCTAAAGAAAGCTTCTATTGATTTTCTGAATCTCAAACGATGCATGCAAGCAGTTGACATTGAAATAGGAATGCTTACAATGGTGAAATAAATCAGTAATCAATAATCAATATTAATACAGAATACATAATCAATAATCAATTGTTGAACGAATGTAAATAGACCGTAGCCGTGGAGGCATCGTCGCATTCGAACAGTTCTCAGTAGCATAACAAAACACACCTCACATTATTTCACACCTCACACAATAACCGCTTACTGTACAGTGTTCTAGTCTTCACCCATCGCAAGATAACGCTGAGTACTGCCTCTGGTATATATATAACCTAGGTTAAGCTATTTATTTGCAGAGATATGAGTATGTATAAATGACGAAACTCTGGAATTTACAAGGTTCTAGGCTCGCAGCGGCCAAAACTGACCTACTAATTTTCACAATAAAAACTGAACCTCTTGGTCTAGAGATTTCTAGTCTTCACTCATCGCAAGATAACGAGTACTGCCTCTGGATATATATATATATATATATATATATATATATATATATATAACCTAGGTTAGGCCATTTTTTGGCGTATTTATAAGCACGCCAAAATCCTGATAATTCAACGAATCATCCAGATTCAGCATTGGCGGGAAGATTTAAATGACTGTTCGGCAAGGGTTAAATTACTTTGATTTAATTGTTTTTCTTACATAATATAATCAAAGTAATAGCCCTTAACTCGGCAGCTGCGGGGAGACTCTTAAGAGGTCTTACTGGGCGACTGCGGGGAGACTAGGCCTAAAAAAAACATTTAACCCTTAACTGTCGGCGCGCAACTTATGTTGTGTGAAATAAATTTGGACTATGTGGCGGTTCACAACCTATGTCGTGCGCCATTTTCAGCACGTAATGTTGCTGAGAGAGAGAGCTGAACGGTGTGAGGAGCGTAGTAAGGCTATGACCAGCTTCCACCACCGCGGTGGACCAACTGAACTGTATTCTAACTTCCTCCCCCACTTCTCACTCGCTACACAGGGAATTATGTAGGGAAATTACCTAATTACAGGGTTTTTGCACTCGTGTTGCACGATCGTTGCAAGAGAACCAGTGGTCATACAAGGATGGTTCAGGTGTCATTGGAAAGCTCTGTTTATGCCCTTTCAGGGATAGATACTTGTTTTACGCTCTGGGTCTTATTTCGGCATGAAAATGATCACGTAAACAACCCTATTTAGGGTTAAAAAAAAACGCTGGGCGCTACGGTCCGCTAGACCGCCTAGCCCGCCAATAAGGTGTTAAAACACCCCAGTGGCACTTTTAAAAAAAAAATTGTGTTTAAGGGAGATAATTCCCCTCCATACCTCCAATCACTCCTTCACATGGGTCAAAGTCCCCTCCTTCCCCCCTTTCCCCTCCCCCTTCAATTATCACCTATTTTCCCTGTTATTCCCTTATTCATTGGTATATTTTCATGTCACCATCTCCAGGCCGCTTCCATGCTGTTGTCATGTGACTAGTGAGTGTGTTGGGTAAGGGAGAGACTGGGAGAGTGTGAGGGAGTAAGTCAGTAAAGCTTCAGCCCTCGAGAGAGATGGTGTATGGCCGGCTGGCTCACATCTGATGAATGAACCGCTCGGTAATAATTCGCGATTTTGACCATCCAAACAATATTCCCACTTGTTTTATTGTTGTTACAGGTTACTATCTTCATATTAAACGCAAAATAGACGCATATGGGTAAGTATAATTATATTTATGGTAAATTAACGATTTTAGTGAGGAATTAATCAGAATACCTACACACAGGGGTATGGTGTAAACTACAGGGGCTACGCAGCTTAGAGGTTAAGATGTAGGAATATATATACTTACAATATTATACAAGTTTTGTGCAAAATGGAAGTTTGTGTTAAAAAAAAAATCGATTTTAATCAAATAAATCCGATTTTAATAAAAAAAAAATCAATTATTTTAATTTTAATAAAAAATTCAGATTTTTTGTCCAACCCTGTTTCATAGTACCCAGTATGTGGGATACAAGACTAACCCTCACCTAACACCTAGTATGTGTTCCTGGTACCCAGTACGTGGGATACAATACTAACCCTCACCTAACACCCAGTATGTGTTCCTGGTACCCAGTATGTGGGATACAAGACTAACCCTCACCTAACACCTAGTATGTGTTCCTGGTACCCAGTACGTGGGATACAAGACTAACCCTCACCTAACACCTAGTATGTGTTCCTGGTACCCAGTACGTGGGATACAAGACTAACCCTCACCTAACACCTAGTATGTGTTCCTGGTACCCAGTACGTGGGATACAAGACTAACCCTCACCTAACACCTAGTATGTGTTCCTGGTACCCAGTACGTGGGATACAATACTAACCCTCACCTAACACCCAGTATGTGTTCCTGGTACCCAGTATGTGGGATACAAGACTAACCCTCACCTAACACCTAGTATGTGTTCCTGGTACCCAGTACGTGGGATACAAGACTAACCCTCACCTAACACCTAGTATGTGTTCCTGGTACCCAGTACGTGGGATACAAGACTAACCCTCACCTAACACCTAGTATGTGTTCCTGGTACCCAGTACGTGGGATACAATACTAACCCTCACCTAACACCCAGTATGTGTTCCTGGTACCCAGTACGTGGGATACAAGACTAACCCTCACCTAACACCTAGTATGTGTTCCTGGTACCCAGTACGTGGGATACAAGACTAACCCTCACCTAACACCTAGTATGTGTTCCTGGTACCCAGTACGTGGGATACAAGACTAACCCTCACCTAACACCTAGTATGTGTTCCTGGTACCCAGTACGTGGGATACAAGACTAACCCTCACCTAACACCTAGTATGTGTTCCTGGTACCCAGTACGTGGGATACAATACTAACCCTCACCTAACACCCAGTATGTGTTCCTGGTACCCAGTACGTGGGATACAAGACTAACCCTCACCTAACACCTAGTATGTGTTCCTGGTACCCAGTACGTGGGATACAAGACTAACCCTCACCTAACACCTAGTATGTGTTCCTGGTACCCAGTACGTGGGATACAAGACTAACCCTCACCTAACACCTAGTATGTGTTCCTGGTACCCAGTACGTGGGATACAATACTAACCCTCACCTAACACCTAGTATGTGTTCCTGGTACCCAGTACGTGGGATACAAGACTAACCCTCACCTAACACCTAGTATGTGTTCCTGGTACCCAGTACGTGGGATACAAGACTAACCCTCACCTAACACCTAGTATGTGTTCCTGGTACCCAGTACGTGGGATACAAGACTAACCCTCACCTAACACCCAGTATGTGTTCATAGTACCCAGTACGTGGGATACAATACTAACCCTCACCTAACACCTAGTATGTGTTCCTGGTACCCAGTACGTGGGATACAAGACTAACCCTCACCTAACACCTAGTATGTGTTCCTGGTACCCAGTACGTGGGATACAAGACTAACCCTCACCTAACACCCAGTATGTGTTCCTGGTACCCAGTACGTGGGATACAAGACTAACCCTCACCTAACACCTAGTATGTGTTCCTGGTACCCAGTACGTGGGATACAAGACTAACCCTCACCTAACACCCAGTATGTGTTCATAGTACCCAGTACGTGGGATACAATACTAACCCTCACCTAACACCTAGTATGTGTTCCTGGTACCCAGTACGTGGGATACAAGACTAACCCTCACCTAACACCTAGTATGTGTTCCTGGTACCCAGTACGTGGGATACAAGACTAACCCTCACCTAACACCCAGTATGTGTTCCTGGTACCCAGTACGTGGGATACAAGACTAACCCTCACCTAACACCTAGTATGTGTTCCTGGTACCCAGTACGTGGGATACAAGACTAACCCTCACCTAACACCTAGTATGTGTTCCTGGTACCCAGTACGTGGGATACAATACTAACCCTTACCTAACACCTAGTATGTGTTCCTGGTACCCAGTACGTGGGATACAATACTAACCCTCACCTAACACCTAGTATGTGTTCCTGGTACCCAGTACGTGGGATACAAGACTAACCCTCACCTAACACCTAGTATGTGTTCCTGGTACCCAGTACGTGGGATACAATACTAACCCTTACCTACCAGGTAGTAAGTGTTACTAGTGGCGAGTATACAAATCGGTACCGTCTATAGGAGAGTCTTTACAACCTTTTTATCAAAAAGACATTTCATTACCGTAATTTGTTATTAGGTTTTGCCGAGGGTTAAAACTAATTTTCATATGATCTTTAGAGCATATAGATTCCATATTTGTCTTCAAATGTTTCAAAACAAAAATTGTGGTATAAAAATAAAGTTAAACACATTGTTTTGCAGTTAAGGGCTTTTAAAGCCAGTTTTTGGCATGTTTTGTAATTTTCAATCTTGTTTTTCTTCAATAAGATGAAAATGGGGAAAGCAACTCTGAAATACATTATGAAGCATGGTGTACTGTAAATACTTCAAACTGACTAAAAAGACTCCAATACATCATTCTTCATGGTAATGAGTTGAGTATTACAATAAACTCACAGAATCTAATTTTAAATGGAAAATATACAAAGAACTCCAGTGTTGTTTTATTTTGTATTTGTTTCAAAGGTTTTCATGAAGCATTGTTACCATGCACCATCATACAGCACTTAGCGTTTTCGCTATAAATTGTCATAACATGAAAAATTTGTTAAAACTGACAGAAACATAGAAATGGCCTCCTTTTTGCCGGGCAGTGTTATGTGTTTTGCCATGTTTATCCTTGGTTTGTCCTATAACTGAAATACCTTGATATAAAACTGAGCAGTTTATGATGTATTATGGTGTAAATACTTTAAAGAGCCATAATATATTCCTCTGCAGCTTTATTTATCTGCCCATGGTGATGTTTTGAATATACGATTTTATGCTATGTTTGTAATATTCAACTTGTTATCACAGGAAAATTAAGAGAACTACAAAGTACTTGTTGGTGTATCTATGACGAATTGATACTATAAATTATCATACACACATTATTTTTGTCTCTACATAATTTAAACAACTGCATTTAAAATGACGAACAGTGCAAACAATTTCGGCTTTAATGGACCATAAAGCTAAGAAAAAAATTCCCAAAAGCCGATGTGTATACAATATTTTATTTTCATATTGACTAATTCTTTCATGTCTGGAAGTATTTAACAAAACTCACAAGACACCTTGTATTCAGTATACAGTATATATATATATATATATATATATATATATATATATAACCCTTTCATACCCGACTAATAGCCCAGAGTAATTGTTGAGAAGGGTACAGCAATACTGGTACTGTGGGAACCAGGGGGGGGGGGGGAACCAAGGTCACTACATCACAAGACCAACAATACCACACACAGAGAAGAGAGAGAGAGAGAGAGAGAGAAGGGGGGGGGGAACCAAGGTCACTACATCACAAGACCAACAATACCACACACAGAGAAAGAGAGAGAGAGAGAGAGAGAAGGGGGGGGGGGGGAACCAAGGTCACTACATCACAAGACCAACAATACCACACACAGAGAAAGAGAGAGAGAGAGAAGGGGGGGGGAACCAAGGTCACTACATCACAAGACCAACAATACCACACACAGAGAAAGAGAGAGAGAGAGAGAGAGAGAGGGGGGGGGGGGGAACCAAGGTCACTACATCACAAGACCAACAATACCACACACAGAGAAAGAGAGAGAGAGAGAGAGAGAGAAGGGGGGGGGGGGGAACCAAGGTCACTACATCACAAGACCAACAATACCACACACAGAGAAAGAGAGAGAGAGAGAGAGCGAGAGAGAGGGGGGGGGGGGGGGGAACCAAGGTCACTACATCACAAGACCAACAATACCACACACAGAGAAAGAGAGAGAGAGAGAGAGAGAGAGAAGGGGGGGGGGGGGGAACCAAGGTCACTACATCACAAGACCAACAATACCACACACAGAGAAAGAGAGAGAGAGAGAGAGAGAAGGGGGGGGGGGGGGGAACCAAGGTCACTACATCACAAGACCAACAATACCACACACAGAGAAAGAGAGAGAGAGAGAGAGAGAAGGGGGGGGGGGGAACCAAGGTCACTACATCACAAGACCAACAATACCACACACAGAGAAAGAGAGAGAGAGAGAGAGAGAGAGAAGGGGGGGGGGAGGAAAAGGGAAGGGAAGAAGAATATGGGAGGAAGAGAGGGGTAAGAGGTGGAGAGAGAGAGGGAGGGGATAAGTGGTGGGGAGAGAGAGGGAAGGAGATGGGTGGAGGGAGGGAGTAAAAACACTTTTAGAACAAGAATACCAAAGGGGGGGGGGGGGTCTAGACTTCCTTCTCCCTTATGCTTAGCCCCATTAGTTTTAAGATTGTAAGACGTTCGCCCCATTAGGTTTTATGACCTTTCACCCTAGTTCTTGATCAATATTAATAGCTTTCGTGCCATTAATATACGAATCGATTTCTTTTCTAGCGAGCGATAGCAATCCTCTACTTTAGAACGAGCCGGCCTTCGGCCAGGATACTTTTCTACCGAAGAATGATTAAAGCTATCTTGAAGGGTGTTTTTTCTGTCTTTCTTGTTTTCTTTGTTTAAGCTTGATAGAAGTCTAGGGAGCAAACTAAACCCTCTCCTTAATCATCTAACTACTAGACAACATTTCATTTTTTGAGCGTAAAATAGTTGTGGCCTGTGAGCCAGAATACTAGGGATCCTGGCATATAATCGAGGGGCCAGATCTGGAAATCACTCAATCAGTCCCATCCAAGGGGCCAAACATCCAATAAACAAAGATTAACCCTTTCAAGATACTATTACGCATTTCTCTACTGTATGGATCCTGCGAGTTATGCATGAATTGAAATACATTCTCTAAACATGTGTGTGTACAACGGGTAGTTAGTATTTCTTAAATTACACGCTCGCTATCACTCCGCAGGAAATTTTGATGATTTAAATAGCACGAAAAGTCTTAAAGTTGATAAAGAAATGGTGTAAAATCGACATAATAGTGGAAGCTAAACATGAGGGAGAAGGGGGTCCAAAAAAAATACTTAACTTTTCGAAGCATTCCCGAACAGAATCGAATCGTTTCTTCACTAGTTTATCTACTATATGCATTTTGTTGGTTGATTTGAGCATTTTAAGCATTCAGAGAGGGTCATTATTAAGGTCTTAGAGTGTACAGAGTGTAAGAGTGTAATATATGGAAATATATTCTGATACCCTACGAGTCGCACGCTCGCAGTTACTTTCACGTCCAATTTGACTTCTGTTATTTGCTGTTATTTGCCCCTGCTGGTAATATACTATATATGATGATGACAAGAAGTCATGGGGTGTCAACCCATTATTATATCCCACGGCCGGTAACTAAACGATTTACCCAACACCTGGCCGTGGGATACAACAATGGGTTGAGGGGGCAAAGTCATCATATATATTACCAATAGAGGCAAATAACAGCAGCTAAATTAGACACGAATGTAACTGCGAGAGCGTGCGACTATGTAAACAAAGCGGACAGTACACCCACTAACACAACTCTTATCAAATACTGTCCGTTTTAGAAGATCCTAAAAGCCTAAACTAACCTGGGTAGGAGTTGTGTTAGCGGGCGTGGCGTACCGTCAGCTTTATTTACATAGCCGCAGGCTCGCAGATACATTTGTGTCTAATTTGACTGCTGTTATTTGCCGCTGCTGGTAATATATAATATAATGATGACAATACGTCATGGGTAAATTGTTTTGTTACCGGCCGTGGGATGCAATAATGGGTTGAGGTGGGCTCTGCCCCCCTAACTCCTCATGACTTATTGTCATAATCATATATATTTCCATCAGGGACAAATAACAGCAGTCAAATTAGACGCCAATGTAAATGCGAGCGTTCGACTAAGTAAACAAAGCGGACGGTACACCCACTAACACAACCCTTACCAAAAAAAAATATATACTCATAGACTCTCTCTCTCTATCTCTCATAAATCACACTTGCTTGAAAACTGTTTGAGCGTGAAATATAAGACCCTGGGTCTGGATACATAATAGTGCTGCAAGTCAAGGCGAGGTGACAGGTATAACAAAGCACACAATACAGGGAAAGTGGGGCAACCCATCTGTATCCATCGGGATTCCGAAATAAGCCCCCTTAAATATATATAGTATAGTGGGATTTCCTAAAAAAGGCCCTCTATAAGAATCAAGGAGCATTTTTGGGTAAAAGTTGGGAACCAGACTTTTTAGCATAATTCAGGCATGCCGAATTCGATAAAGTTTTGACCGTCTAATTTGCATAAACAAAATGGCCGCCAAATTGGAAATTTTTGACACTTCTTGAACCATTTTCTCCAATATCTCTCTAACTAGGCAAGCAAATATCACAAGTGAAGCATCTATACCTACAGTATGTTTTGAGGGTCAGGGAATGTCACTGAGGCATTTTTAAAGGAATCAGTAATAAGCCTAGACTTTAATATACATATTTGCGGCTGTCATTAGAGAAAAATCAATGGTTCCCAACTTTACCCCAAGATACTCCTTGATGCTTATGCAGGCAAAACAGGGCAATATCTGTCACTGACCTGAACTATTTATTGGAGTAGACCATATTCATGCAATACAAGGAGTTTGATCATCACTCTGTTGCTGACATGCACACATTGCTGTGCATCGTAACTCGGATTTGCGGCATTTGCACCGACACGTCCTGCATTGTTTCTGGCAGGCACATGAAATAATTTCCAGGCAACTTTGTGGGATCGGACTCAATGACATCAGAATGGGTTGTAGTCCTGAATCGCCATGTTTCCATCCCATGTCTGTGGGTGCAGGAAGCTCAGGTACAGCACAGTGAGCATTTCTCCAAATCATTGCTTGATAGTGTACTCGCATCAAATGGAAGCGGAGAGCATCACGTGTTGGTGGCATTGCTTCTGGTTTGGCAGTCTTTGAGAACAGTATATGCCTTGCTGCATCAACAGAGTCTGTTTTGTGCACATCATATATTCTGCAGACAAACGTTTCTGAAGATCGAATGGTCTCCTCTGTGAGTTCACCGATTCCCAAGTTTATGAGCAATTGATGGTGCTGTTTGAAGACTTTCCATGATGACCTTTTGGTGTGATTTGCGATGTAGGAGGTGGTGTCGCACCCGGTTAATGCATGAAATGGTAAAAGAGTTGTTGTTGAATCTCTTGGTAGGTTGTTGAAAACTGCATCAATGGGTATATATCGCCTTTTCTTGGTGGTACCAGACATCATCCAGAGGTGTTCACATTGTACACGTGGGAAGTGGGAAACCAAAAGCACGAGAACATCAGTGTCCCTTGATGACACAACAACTGTATTGAACTGGCTGTGCACAGCATGTAACACCAACCTAGTGTCAGCTTCTTCATGTGTGGCTCTCAGTTGAGTCAAATCAGTGATTGTCTTTGATGACCTAACCTCAATTTCTTCTCTGAATCCCCCGGCAACTACAATCTCCTTATCATCAGGTGCCTGAGAACACAGTTCCTTAGACAGGAAATTTGCAAGATCAGCTTTATTAGCAGGGAGCGACACAAAGTTAGTCCATTTTTTTGGAAGAGGCACATCACGTCCCTCAACAATTCGTCTGAGTCGATCTGCTTTCCATGAGTTTGCAGTATAAGGCTTGGTCCACTGTAAGGACTGTATTCTCCTGTCCGAAATGTGAAGATATCGCCATGCACCTCTTCACAACTGTATTTAGCGTATCTAACTCGTGAGCAGGAGCAAGAATTATGGGCAAATACCCTACTGCTGTCTGCTCTGGTTCCTCTGTTGAGACTGACTGATTGAATACTGTCCAAGAAGGTTTTGTGGCAGAATCTTGACGTCGCAGGAAAAAAGTCATGTCCGTTGCTTGTGCTTGTTTTACACAATCACTGTCTCCTTCAGGTTTCATGAACCATACCTTGTCAACAGGGGCTGTGAATACTGGCTCACTTGTGGCAGGATTTACATTGACAGGATACAGGTTCTCTAGGACATCTGGCACGATCAGCGTATGTCTAGCAGATGGCTCTAACATCCGAAGTTCAGCATCGGCTTTCTGTCCCCGCTGCCATGTTGCCATTTGAGTTGCATGGAAAGTATTTTTTCCATCAAGTGTCTCATCAAGAATGTCAATGTTATCTGTAGTGTAGTGGATAAATTCATTGGCTACAATGTTTGGTGGAATTATGGCCCCGGTTGCTTGGTCCATAGATTTCAGGGTGCTCTCAGCTAAGGAAGTGTCTACTTGCAACACCTGTTCATAGCTCAAACAGTGGCCTGCCTTGTGGAACAACTCCACCAGATCTTTTGATCGTGTGGCTTGATGTAGTGTATTGGCAAGACCAATATGTTTGGGAGTCCATTTTCTGCCGCCGCTCATACAGTAAACTAGATCCTGTGCTACACTCAGAACTCTGCCTTGGACAAGATCTTCATTTTTTTCAGAACTATCATCTTCTAGCACCTCTTGACTACCAAAGATTAGTCTCAATAGCATATATAAACTATCTGGAATGCATTGAATCGCTTCATCTTCACTTACAGAGAAACCTTTGTGACCCAGAAATTCCATCATGTCTCCACGAATTCTCAGCGCTACATGTACAAGTGATAGGAAAATGTCATCCTGAGGCACATATTGAGGCAACATTTTCTCAGTCTCCTCAATTTCTGTCATTTCCAAAACTGCAGTATGCTGATACTTTGTGGGAATCAGCATGGTTTTTCTCTCGGATGTGCTCCTGTCAAGTGGTCGGAAGAAGTTGAAAATGTCTCCCAGCTGTGACTGCAACTTTTCCTTGAAGGTTGTCCTTCTACTGTAGTAAGACGGTTGAATTATGGTTGACGATTCTTCAGCAAGCTCCTTATACCGTTCCCAGACATCATTCAGCAGGATAACGTGCCCTCTGTCTGCAGATTGTTGCAACTCTTTGCATAGCCATACCATCGCAAGGTCTGTATTGTCCGAGTCCAGCTTTGTTTTATTGGTAGATCTGGTGAATGCTCTTAGACACTTCAAGTGGTATTTGGCTTCAGCTGCAATTAAGTCAATCACTCCAGCCAATCGAAGGCCAATTTTGTAGTCGAGAGGGGAAGCTTCAATTATCTGATCACTCATTTGTTTTGTCATTACTGAGATCAACCGTGCCTTCAAAACAACAGTTTGACAGAAAATGCATAAGTTCCAGTTTACTGGTTCCACGTGCCTTCGCAATGAACATCTGTTACCACTGCTGCTGCAACTTGCTTCTTGTTTTGAATCCACTGCCTGCATCTTCCGCAAACGTTCAAGTTTACTTTTGTCCGTGAAGTGGGCATAGCACATTTTGTGCCACACAAGAGTTTCGGCTTCAGCAGAATCCAAGACATTCTCAAGACGGTCAATCACATCGATATTCTTAGTGTCTCTAAGCTTTCTTCTGGTACTGGCAGCATCCCTGACTTTTGCGAGTCCATGGTCACTTGCATTACTAGGAATAACACTGGCTGTGTGAGTTTGGCAGAAGATGCACAAGCTGTAATCTACAGGTGAAAGCCTCTTCAAAGTAACTACTGGATCCATTATAGTCTGCAAATAAAAGAAACAATTAGTATTAGTATTAGCATTAGATATTGGAGAAATTGATTTTTCTATAATTGCAGCCACTAATTTGCACATTTACGTGAAGGCTTATCACTAATCACTTTAAAGATGCCTTAATCACATTCTCTGACCCTCAAAACATAAGTATAGACACTTTATTTGTCATTTTTGCTTGCCTAGTTAGAGAGATATTGGAGAAAATGGTTCATGAAGTGTCAAAAATGTCCAATTTGGTGGCCATTTTGTTTATGCAAATTAGATGGTCAAAAACTCAAAATTTCGCTTGGGAACCGGGTTTATCGAATTCAGCATACCTGAAATATGCTAAAAAGTCTGGTTCCCAACTTTTACTTAAAAATGCTCCTAACATTCACATTTTTCAGAAACCCCACTACTCTAATACGAAACCCAGAGCCAAAATTTGCCTCGATTTAGTGAGTTGTTGCTTACTTTTGTGTCTAACTGATCAATCCATTAGCCTGTGTTATGATTGGGTAGTTTTGGGTATATCTGGCATGTATATATTGGTCGTGTAGGCTATTTACGCTGAGGAACAGGTGATGCTCGACTCCGGATCGACTTGCATATATTTTATTTTGTCTTTTTAACGTTACGTAAGTACAAAACTTGGCTCAGGTTTCCGTATTGATGTACTTTTAAAGGTTTGAACGTTGTTTTTACTCTTATTCACTCATTAAACGTATTAACCCCTCCTCCAAAACTGCTAAAATTCGTCTAATGATAGCCAGAATTTGAGGAAGGCAGACGCCATCGTATTCTGAATGGGCTAAATATCTGTGATGTGTACATAATGTTTTTGTTAAGAAAGTTTGTACACATCTTTTTATCATATTCTCCATGCCATCAATGAGAAAATCCATCAAATAAGTAACTGTTGAGTATTTGTTCATATGTGTATGAAAGAAACAAAAGTCAGGCTGCCTGTAACGAGAGTCTCCCCCAAAGCCAAAAGAATGACAGAGCCATATTCAGGGTACGTTGGGGTCAAAAAGCCTGGACACACGCAGTTTAAAGCAGTCGAAGACATAGGATGATGGAAATATTGTGACTTCTAAGCCTCTTGTAACTCAGGGAGGGCTGGAGCTCCTTCCATCTCATTCTCGGTCTATATCTCCCTCTCGGGCATTCCACCGCACTCGCATACACTCTTTTAGTCATTCTCTCACTCAGCATAATTATGCTCCGCATGACTGAACCACCGCAGGGTGTTCCTCTGTACGGTACACTCTTAAGATATTTTATCCTGGTGCAAAATGAACCAATGACCAGCAAAACGAACCTCCAAAATGTAGGCTAATTATTAGGTAAATAGTTACCGAGAAGATTCGATTAAGTTCGGGACGGCTTCGAAACGTAAGGCCACAATTTATGTCCTAGATTGTACATTTGGGAAGTTAGTTTGTGTTGTTGGAGGGTTCATTTGGGCAAGCATTTGTAGCTTAAAGTGTACTGTAAACTTTAATATGTAAGTTGTGTTCCAAATGTCATTATGTTCTCTCTGCAGTAAAATAATGATCTGCCAGATGGTGAATAAGGATTGCGTAGCTAAACATAATTAATTAAAGACTCCTTGACAGTAAATACATCAAGTCTGGTTAAATAATGTATACCAGAGTCTCAACACTAGCCCATCCAAAAATAGGGTGTTTATTATGTTGATTTTGCTGGACAGACTGACAAATCAGGAAGTACATGAAACGTATGGTTTACAATAATTTACATATCGTTTTATATATATATATATTATATATATATATATATTATATATATTATATATATATACAAATGGCGGGTTTATAAAGAAAAGTAACACATACTGAAAAAACAAATGAGGTGAGGTGAAGGAGAAAAGTGGGGATGGGGAGTAAGGTCAAGTGGTGCTGACTTCTGCTGAGAGAGATCAGTCAGACTCTGAACTTCGCCATGGCAACTACTAGCGAAGTGTTAGAATTTGAGGATCAGGGATTTTCTTTTGTGATTATTAGTCAGACGGAGGATTTAGTGCATTTTCTCATAAATGTGAAAAGTGGCGAAGAATTCGAACGTTAGAAGGAGCTGTAGCCTACATGAAGAAAAACGTACAACACCTGTTTTAATGTGAAACTAGTATATCCTGGCAGAGCGAGCAAATTGCTTCATAAAAAACTCGTCTGTCTGCATGGTGCTGTTCGCAACTTAGGAAAGAAGAAGACTTATACTGGGTATGTATAAGTTAGAGACTTGTTCCAATATGTTGAGTATTCTTTATTCTGTTACTTTGATTCTGTGATGTTCCCATGAAAAATAAACCATAAATAAAATAAAAATAAAAATATGAGTTGTATATTAAGCTTATCACGCGTCTTTGGGTAGTATAAAAACAAAATAAATGGATGCATGCATAGTGTACTGTACGTTTTCTGATGCAACCACTCAAAATATATTTCTTGTCACTATTCTTGCTTGGTTTCGAGACTCGCTTTGTTTATGTACAGTCAGCGGCAAAAGTCCTGTCGCCTCTCCTGCCTCACCGTGACCCACGATATTCATAGACTCTAGAATGTTAGGTGTACAAAAAGTGCATATTTCTACCACCAGATGGCTCAATGCGAGGTGTGTGGTTGTGAGTGTAGGGGGTGGTGGGAGAGAGGAGGGTTTAGAGCTGTTGGGGGATATAGGGGGACTGAGGAAGGAGTGGAATCTTGTGTAGTTTGATCTTTAATTATCAGATATATATTAAACTTCTATTGAATAGTTGCCAGTCCTGTAAATCAGGTGGAAGCAAACCGGGATGTGATGACTTCATTCACTCAATTACTGTTCAATTATGTTATGATTTTAGTTTTAGTTTTAGTTTTAGAATAATTTGTGGGTTGCTTGTCCATTTATAACGATAATTATTTTAGACTTACTCATTATTATTAGTACTGGTGTTACTACTAATATTATATATTAGAATAACTATAATTAATATCGTTAGTTGTGGTACTTCCCCATCTGTTCACTTCTTTCGGTTTAATTCTAGTTTCGCTTTCACAGCATACTCATAAATTGCTATGGCTACTTTAGAGTTGTCATATACCATACTTAATTCCTATATATGTCCAAAGCGGCGGAAATGCAGTATAAGGAATTATACCTACTGTAAAAAAAACTAATATTTTCTCCCCATATGCGGCACCATAGCTATTACATAATACTAGTGTCGGGAATAGGGTAATGATCCCGACAGTTTTAGGTCCATTAGGACATTTGAATTTGGCGGTATCGTATCGCATGTACGATTTCGGCTGGTTCTTTGTGTATTGTAGTTTATTCTTAAGTTAGGTTAAATATTAACTGTAATGTATAAATATCTACATCAGCTCTAGATGTATTATGAAACCAAGTTATGGGTTATAATTATTATGAGCCGGCAGCCATATGTAATTTCGCGAAGCGATCGGACGCCGGCCCTCAGTCTCTCAATCAACACCATAGAGTAAACATCTCCTCCCCCGGCTCTGACTCAACCCACAGTCCACCATGGGCTACAACTAAATATAACAACAGTCCTACATCACCAGTCCTCTAAGCTAAGTTCATTGTATGATATTGTATTATGTGAACATTCCTACATGTCATGCAATTGAACTAGCCGTTTGTGGGGGACTGGATTAAACCCATCGACGAATACCACGTTGGTAAATATTATATTATATAACTATTTGTTGGGATAGTCATGTACCAGTGATATGTCAATTAACCGTTAAATAAGATTCCCGACAAATATTGGTCCTTCGTGCCCTCAGGCTTCATTACCGTGGTCCCGTTTTGTTTACTTCCTCGACGCTTGTGGGTTTACAAATGGCTGCCGCCTCGCTCGTTGTTGGCCGACTGCCATTTCCCTAGTTTACTCCCAGCTTCTTCCCTCTTGTTTTTTGCCACTTAGGCGCCGTCTCTATTTTTTTGGGGGACTTGTTTCCTAGTTTTTTTGGGCGTGTGCTCCTTGGCGTTTTTTGGTGGGTTAGCTGGGCTGCAGATTGGGGTTGGGGTAAATTCGTAGGGCGCCATTTCGCGCTCCTAGGATAGGCTAGGCAGTCTCGTCCTGCAGGTGTCTGTGGTAGCTCTTCATTTCGCTTTGGTGGTGTGCCTGTGGTGTTAGTTGTGTTGTCGTTGTGGGACTCATTATTCCTTTTGCTGTGGGGAGGGTTCTCATGTGACTTTTTATATTAATTTCATAATAGCCTAGGCCTAGTTGCTTACAGTGGCGGTCATGAGTGTCTGTCTTTGTTGATTCCTAAGCGATTGACAGTTAATAGTCAGACCTCATGATTGTAGCTTAACCAGCTAGGCTTACCTATAAAGGGCTTATAATAATAATTAGTGCTTCACCTTACCCTTTCTTTCGATTAACAGTTTGTAGTCTGACCTCATTGTAATTTAAGTTGCTTAAATTTAGACCTTAACGATGACAGATTTGAAGAAACTTAAGATTCTTAAGGGAGGGATGAAGGGAAGTTTAAATAGATGTTTAAGAGATCTTGATGAATTTTTAATAAGTGCCACGGCTGATCAGATAAAGGGTAAATTTGCTACTGTTACTAAATCGCTAGCTACTTATGATAGTTATGCTCAGCAGGTATATGGTTTATTGACGGTTACTGACGATGTGGAAGAAGAAATGTCGGCAGATCTTGTGTACTTTGAGGACGTTAATACCGCATTAGCCAGACTATCTTCCACCCAAGAAACAACCTCTGTTAAGGATACCGGTACACCAAAGGCGACTGGTTTTAACCTGCCGAAGCTTACTTTGCCTACCTTTTCCGGGGATTCGGCTACCTGGACTGGATTTTGGGATGTTTTTGAGTGTTCCGTCCATCATAATAAAACGCTCACATCCATCCAAAGGTTCACATATCTCCGTGGTCAATTGAAAGGGGAGGCATTGAAGTTAGTCGAGGGGTACAAGCTAGAAGCTACCAGCTACGAGTCTGCAGTGGAGTTGCTGAAGAGAACTTACGGGAGAGTGGAAGTCACCAAGACCGCTTTAATTACCAAATTCTTCACACTAGATCCTCCATCCTATGATGTGGCGGACCTAAAGGAGTACTATGCCTCCTTTGAGAGCCTCCTCCGAAGTATGGAGACAATGGCCGTCACCAAGGAGGAGATATTTAGTGTGAATATCTTGAATAAGATACCCTCTCCCCTAAGGGAAATCTTAAGACGACAACTAAGCGACTCTCCACTAAACTTGGAAGCGTTAGTGCAGGTGTACCAGACTGAAGTCTTCAATATGGAGAGTACTGGACACTACCGACAAGTGGAGGTGTCGCCATCTACTGCAGCTTTCCCGGTACAGACTTCTCCTAAACAGAAAAGGCCAATATCCTTGGGTTGTAAGTTGTGCAGTGTCCACGGTCATCTGTGGTATCAGTGTCCTAAGTATCCTAAGGCTACACAGAAGATTAGCATGGCTAAATCGCTTAAGTTATGTACCAGCTGTCTGGCAAGAGACCACTTCAACAGTACCTGCACCAATTCCTATATCAAACCTTGTAAGTATTGCAAGGGGAAACATTGGTTTTCCCTTTGCACCCAGTCTGATCGGCACGAGGGCAAAGAAAAGGGGAGAACCCCCAAAGAGTCACATGAGAAAAGTAAGAGCGAGGGTGATAAAGTATCTGCCATGTCCATTGCTTCTCGAGAATGTCAATTGCTTCCTACTATGATGCTGCCAGTAGTGGGGAGTAATAATAATACTATAATGACGCGCACCTTACTTGACCAATGCTCACAGAGGTCATTCGTTCTGCGGTCATCAATACCCCAGCTCAAGTGTACCAGCAAGGGTCAAGAGAATTTGCGTCTCCATGGTTTCACTGGTGAAATAGATTCCAGTGACTATGATATTGTGGAGATTTCATATGTTTATAGAAAAAAAGTATGTCCCATCAAGGCTGTTGTGGTAGACTCACTACCCAGTTTCTATATAGCATCAGAGATTCAACCACATTTGAAATATCTCAGAAGCAAGGGGTATAAACTGGCTGATGATCAACTCTCTGCTAACAATGGTATTATGCTACTGGTCGGAGCTGATTATTACTACGACCTGGTTCACCCTGGATATCGGCGGGTAGATAAGCTTATAATGCTCCCCACGATCCAAGGGTATGCCATTTCTGGATCCTATGCCACTTCCTCTCAAGACACACAGGTGGAGGTGGTTACGGTCCTCAAGGTAGCAGTAAGCCCCATAGATAAATATATTAGGCCAAATGTGCCTGATAATACATGTACTGATATAGATAAGCTATGGGACTTGGACAATATTGGAATTGACCCACATGAACTTGATCGTGAGTCCAAGCTAGCGTTAAGCTCGTATGAAGAGACTGTAACGTATGACTCTGGCAGAGGTCAGTATGTGGTAAGGCTCCCTTGGAATGATAACAAGAGTAAATTACCTACTAATTTCCATCTAGCACTTGGTAGGTTACGTGGCCTTCAGAAGCAGTTTGTCAAGGATCCAAGTTATTGCGAGACTTATGCGGCAGTTTTAGCCGAGCAGGTACAACGTGGATTTGTGGAGAGAGTAGATCTCAATGAGTATGGGGATAACATCCATTACCTTGCTCACCATGGGATTAAAAAGGACAGTTCCACCACTCCTGTTCGTATTGTGTATGACTGCTCTGCTAAATCTAGTGATCGCTCCTATAGCCTGAATGATTGTCTGTACACGGGTCCGTCCCTGGTCTCTGATCTAGCGCAAATTATGTTGCGCTTCAGATGTCATAAGTTTGCATGGGTCGCCGATATTGAGAAGGCCTTCCTGATGCTTCAACTCCATCGTGAAGACAGGGACTCGACAAGATTTTTATGGCCACGGGACCCAATGGATCTAGATTCAGAGTATCTGGTCTACAGGTTCAGAGTAGTCTTATTCGGGGCGACCTGTTCCCAGTTCCTTCTCAACGCTACTATCTTGCGTCATCTTGAGGAGGCTGGACTAGATCCTGACTTCAAGAATGGGATCTATGTGGACAATCTTCAAGGCACCGGAGACAATGAAGATTTATTGCTCAAGAGATGCTGGGAGATCCGTGATATATTTGCCAAGGCTCATTTATACTTAAGAGAATGGGCCACTAATAGTGATCTTTTGAAAGGTCAATTTACTTCTGACGGTGTAGCTACTGAGAATAGTGAGGTGAAGTTTTTAGGCCACAAATGGGACACTACCACAGATTGTATATCCTTCTGTCACACCCCATGCGGCAGTGAGCTTATGACCAAGCGAAACTGCTTAAGCTTGTCAGCGAGGTTGTTTGATCCCCTAGGTTTTTTGCTGCCTGTAACAATCCGTGCTCGTATGTTTTTACAGCAATTGTGGCGGCTAAAACTAGATTGGGACACGCCCCTCCCGATTGAGTTACAAGATACTTGGTGGTTGATTCGGTCGGACCTTTCCACATGTTGCAAGGTCCAACTAAATCGTCAGGTTATTAGTGGTCAACAGGTGGATCTACATGCCTTTTCTGATGCTAGTAATAGTGCGTACGGTACTGCCATATACGTATGCAATGGTAGTGAAGCGACGCTGGCTATAGCGAAGGCCAAAGTAGCCCCTATAAAGAAGATTACAGTTCCTAAATTAGAACTTACTGCATTGCTTCTGTCTGCTCGTCTAATAAAGTTTACACTGGATGCTTATGCAGACATACTACAGATTAATAACGTCTATGTCTGGAGCGACAGTCAAATAGCGCTTTCATGGGTACACAGCCAGAAAGTGTTACCTGTTTATGTTTCTAATCGCACTGATGAGATACATAACTTAGTTCCTACGGCTAAATTTCGCTATGTGAGCACCAGGGATAACCCCAGTGACATCATTTCACGGGGGATCTCGGCACAGCAGTTTATGTCTTCCTCTATTTGGTGGCATGGACCTCCATGGCTTACATCTCCAACTGAGTGGCCTCAGGATTTCAGGGATTACATATCTGATCCTTCAAGTCGGCCCCAAGATGATGTGTTAAGTAGTTCGAATGTGAGTACTACACATCAGGATAACAAGTTGGTAGAGTGGGAACGTTACGGCAGCTATGATCAAGTAATACGGGTATTTGCATGGATATACCGTTTCATTAACAACATGAGAAGTCGGGCTCACGGGTCTTTCCTTAGTGAAGATTCGAAGCATATCAGACTCCATGAATTGAGATCAGCAGAAGCAAAACTAATATGTTTAGTACAAAAGGAATCTTATCCTACTGAACATCAAATCCTGAGCAAGGAGTCAAAGGCCAAACCCTCAAACTTAATGAGGCAGCTAGGATTATATATGGAAGGAGGCATTATTAAGTGTAGAGGCAGGATACAAAAAGCGGACATTACTGATTCTGCGAAATATCCTGTCCTCCTTAGCTCCTCTCATTTGATTACCAAACTGTTGATTCGCCAATGCCATAGGACCTGCCTACATTTTGGCGTAAATTATGTTCTGGCGTATATGCGACAACGTTGGTGGATCCCTAAGATGCGACAAGCAATTAAAGGGATCCACAATAGCTGTACTATCTGTAAAAGATTACAGGGTAAGCCTTACTCCCCAGTTGATCTACCTCCCTTGCCTGAGTTCAGGGTAAAAAGGACTGAACCATTTCAGGTAACCGGGGTAGACTACACCGGAGCGATTCATGTTAGAGAATCGCCCGGTAATATCATAAAGGTATATGCCGTCCTATTCACATGTGCGGTAACCAGAGCGATTCATATTGAATTGATTGACGACCTATCCAGTGAGGGTTTTTTGCATACTCTAAGACGCTTTGCAGGCCGCAATGGTTTCCCTCAAATTATTATGAGCGATAATGCGACTTGTTTTGTCGGGGCCTCTAAATATCTCCAGAGTTTAATGGATGACCCGCAGGTTGTGGCTACCCTCACTGGAAAAGGTTGTCAATGGAGATTTATACCAGCACGTGCACCATGGTTCGGGGCGATTTGGGAGAGAACAATCGGTATCGTCAAATCTGCCTTGAAGAAGGTACTAGGAAGGGCACTGGTGACCAGCCGGGAGTTGCAAACCATCTTAATAGAAATTGAGATGTCCGTCAACGACAGGCCCTTGACCTATACCTCGGCAGATGTTGATGACCTCTTACCCATTTCGCCTTCCATGATGACACGTGGACGAACCCTTAATACCTTTCCTAAATAGTCCGTAAATGACGAAGATCTGCTAGACCCTACGTTCGGCAATGCTGACGCCACACGTCGTCGCTTCCAGTATGTAAACAAGGTGTCCGACGATCTATGGAAACGGTGGACCCAAGAATATTTGCTGTCTCTTCGCGAGCGTTACTCTCATAAGATCAAAGGGACGAATCAACGATGGCCTCGTATCGGGGATATCGTCCTGATTCATGATGAGCGTCCTAGGTTATTTTGGAAGCTTGGGAGGATTATCGATTTGTTCCAGGGCATTGATGGTCTTATAAGGGTTGCTAGAATACGAACTTCGACTGGGGTTACTACTCGCCCAGTCGTAAGGTTATATCCCCTGGAGCAGGATGTAGAACTGCCGGATGATCCTGGCGTCTCTACTGATACCCCTCCGCGGAAGAGTGCTGGTGACAGTACTCCTCAAGGTGGGGCAGCTGATAATGAGAAGGATGATCCTCCTCAGGCTTCAGGTGGCGCTCGTCCCAAAAGGAGGGCGGCTATGAGTTCCGTGGATCTTTGGAGATCAAAGATCAAACTAGGTGATCTTTGACTTCGATGTCCTTTTGTTGTTCTCTGTATATAGCTCCTGTATATCATTTTTGGTGGCGGGCAATATGTCGGGAATAGGGTAATGATCCCGACAGTTTTAGGTCCATTAGGACATTTGAATTTGGCGGTATCGTATCGCATGTACGATTTCGGCTGGTTCTTTGTGTATTGTAGTTTATTCTTAAGTTAGGTTAAATATTAACTGTAATGTATAAATATCTACATCAGCTCTAGATGTATTATGAAACCAAGTTATGGGTTATAATTATTATGAGCCGGCAGCCATATGTAATTTCGCGAAGCGATCGGACGCCGGCCCTCAGTCTCTCAATCAACACCATAGAGTAAACATCTCCTCCCCCGGCTCTGACTCAACCCACAGTCCACCATGGGCTACAACTAAATATAACAACAGTCCTACATCACCAGTCCTCTAAGCTAAGTTCATTGTATGATATTGTATTATGTGAACATTCCTACAAGTCATGCAATTGAACTAGCCGTTTGTGGGGGACTGGATTAAACCCATCGACGAATACCACGTTGGTAAATATTATATTATATAACTATTTGTTGGGATAGTCATGTACCAGTGATATGTCAATTAACCGTTAAATAAGATTCCCGACAACTAGGTTAGGTTAGGTAAAGTTGTTAGGTTAGGCTAATGTCGTTAATGTAGTTTATTTTCATTATATTACGTCTTTTACCCAGCAATTTCCCTGATCTTCATAGTTGGTCGGGAAGCTATGCCTTTACAACGGCGCCTCCCTTTTGTCGCTGTATACGTGAAACTAGAATTTTACCCTTCTTTCTATCCGAAGGCACTTACCATGCGCTAACCACCAATTTAATGCTTCTTTCACGTGTAAGGCCAACATATCTGCAAATTGCTTCTTGGTTGAGGTATTTCTACAGAATTACAAATTCTCAATTCCTAGGTTTATTTTTCCTTTCATGTAAAAGGTATTGATTTAAACCATCAATATCGTGAACGAGTAACGATCACATCGCTAATCTGTGCCTCAAGATTAACGATATTAGACCAGGATAGATGGATTTATCATATTTAGTCTTCAACAAATGATTTTTATCAATATAGGAAATATATCTTGGGCCGGGTTAAACAGTTTTCTTAACCCCTTGAAGATTATGACGATTTTTGACAGTTTATTTTGGGCATCGTCAGACGATTTTATTGAAAGTTAGAATGGTATACGGATGTCAGAGGGTTGATTAGGCCAGTCTTTGTCCATATAACTCTCACAGATCCTTCCTGATCCTCTCTAATGAAAATGAAAATTATATAAGTATCACAATGCATCAAGATCGTCGCAGGGTTAATTTCCTGAGAAATATAAGCGTAACCGGTACTGGTTAACACGTTCTCAGTTTGGTTATACTCATGTTTTGGACCGACAGTTAGCCCATCGATCTTGTTAGGCCTAATAGGTTCGGTAGAGCATATACATCATTGCATATATTCATTAAGAGCTGAAATGTGTTATAAGGGAGAAAAACCAAAAACGCTAAAATACAGTATACTGTAAAACAATAAGTTTTTGAGCCAGTACCCAACCAGCGGGGGGTGTGGGGGCAGCAGCCCCCACCCATATACTAGGTTAGGTTAGGTAAGGTTGTTAGGTTAGGCTAATAGCCCCGCACATTAAAAAAAAAAAAAAAAAAAGCCTAACCCAACCAGCGGGGGTGTGGGGGCGGCAGCCCCCACCCATAATACTAGGACAGGTTAGGTAAGGTTGTTAGGTTAGGCTAATGTCTTCCCAAAGTTGACTATTTTAATAACATAAGATATTAGGCTACCCACTCCACCCCGTGAAATCCGAGCAGTACTAGTAGGGGGCGTGTTTTTAGATTGTTAGATAATGGGTAAATACTCATTTTCAGCTCCTCTTCAGTATAATAACAACACTATATTTGAAGGAAAACTTAAAAAAATACAACTAAAACTTACTGAAATCGTTGTCGGTCCAAAAAGTCAGGTTTACCCTAAGTTTTGACACAACACCAAATAGTATAACTAAATAAGTTGGTCACCAATTATTTTGCAATATTTGAAAACAAATATGGATTTTATATGCTCTAAACATAATATGAAAATGTGTTTTAAGCCTCGGCAAAACCTAATAAAAATATATGGTACTAAAATGGAATTTTGTCGTAACATGGTTGTCAATGCCTTCCTATAGACGGCAAGACCCGGGATCGAATCCCTGCCACGGCGGACATTTAGTGGGTGTGGTAGTACGTCCTAGCATGTTTCACATGCTCGCACCCAGTCAGGGGACATCCTGACGACGTATACAGACTAAACACACATAACAAAGCCACTCCAACAGCTTCCTCTCTCTCTCCAACACCCCTTCTCCCCTCTCAACACTCTTCTCTGAGCTAGTGCCGATACAAATGGCCAGTCCTGTATAGAATTGTGAGGTTCAGAGTCTTAAAGATTCCAGGACGAGCTCCATAGAAAATGAAAATTAAATGAATGAATGGCACCGATTCGTACACACGCCATTTTCACCTGTCTCCCGAGGTCTGTCCACCAGCTTTTTAGTCCACTCCACCTGCCCATCTCTGTCGATAGGTTGGGTTGTTTGGTTAGGTTAATATACTAGGTCTCAGAAAGAAGATTCGTAGTTGCGGTAGTATTTACGGTATCTGGACACTTCGAGCGAATTCATATTCGAGCGGAGGCGCATTTAGGTTAGGTTAAGTTAGGTTAAGTTAGGTTAAGTGAAGTTAAGTTGTGCATCCGCTCGATCAGGAATTCGCTCGAAGTGACTCGCATTCACAGATACGGCCGAATACCAGTAGGCTACTAAATGGGCGCCGGCCCAACCGCCATGTTGTATCCCACGTAGGCCTAGTAGGTAGCCTACTACGGACACATTGTAGGCGTTAGGTGTGGTTTAGGCTTGTATCCAATGTACTAGGTCTATGTTACTGGATATTTATGATTTAAATAAGTGCTACGTTTTCGATAAATCTGGTTATATGGCTTTGCAATTAGGGAAATCATGAGCCGATTTCCGACATTTAGTTAGTCTTTCGATTCTCAAAATACGATCCAAGTTTTGCCAAAAATTGGCTCGGATTTTCCAAAATTATGCTTTTTGGGGTTTGCAATTTAGGGAAACATGAGCCAAAATTCTAAATTAGGTTACTGTAATTTGTTTACTCTTAAAATTCGCAAAATCCGAGCCAAGTTTTGCCAAAACTTGACTCGGGTTTTCCAATATTCGGGTTTTATGGCTTTGCAATTTCGGGAAACCTGAGCCAAATTTCTAAATGAGGTTACTGTCATTTTGTTGTCTACAAACTCTCAAAATCCGAGCCCGCTTTGGCCAAAACTTGGCTCGGATTTTCGAAATATTGGGTTTTAGGCCTTAGAAATACCTTAAAACCCGAGCCAAGTTTTGCTAAAATACGTTTTAATCGCCGTTTTACGCATTTAACCCCTCATTTTCCCTGGACTTCATAGCCCTCCCCACTATCGGGCGGCGTGTCTTAAGATCGTTGTATAATGGGGAAAACGGTTTCGCCGAGGGTTGTAATTATTGCCAAACACTATATATTGATGAAAACTAACAGGGAAAAATAAAAAAATCCATGGGAAAATTGGTGACCATCTTATTTAGTTTTTCCTTCAGTAATTCGATTACAGGTTTACACTATTTTTCAATAGCATTTTACAGACCCATTCTCATATTAACAGCTTGAGAATTGTGAGACTTTTGACAACATATTTGTTCTATCATTAGACGAACTTCTACAACTTAGGAAGGAGCTTGGCCCATCGAAATGAAAAACATAACTATTAAATAGGTTACATTTTATAGCAGACGGATACAAAAAAATTATATCAACACTGATCACATCTACACGACGTGTAGATGTGATCAGTGTTGATATAATTTTTATCCTCTTTACCAGCTCACCACACGTCGTGTGGTGAGCTGGTAAAGAGGAGGAGCGGGTGGGTGTGGGGGCTTGGTGGAAGGGAGGGAATTGGTAGGGTTGTTTGGTGATTTGCAATGCCATTATGGAGATTCAGTTATTGACAATAATTTAGTATCTCTATTTCATTACGACGAAGCTTTACTTTATATGAAGTAATATGAAGGAAAACAAATTCAGCTTAGGAATGATCTAATTTAAGTCAAATGGGTTCAATCAATCTACTCATTCAGGCAGATCGTTTTTTAAGGTTCGCTAATCCAGAAGTAGGCACAGATTCTGTCCGTGGGATTCCCAGTCCCAACTTCCAGGGGATGATCCTCCCTACCCCTTTTGGAAAGAAGTGCTGGCTACTGACTACTGACTGACTGACCGATCGTTCTTGAAGTCGAATAAAATAGTCTGATATTACCAATTAACATGAATGAAGTAAAAAAAACATGCTCTATGATATAAAGTGCTAACAATTACACATTGATAGGATATTCCAAATGTATTTTAGTATGATTAATGTTGTTGTGAAATATAAAAACATCATATGAAGTCAGAGTAACGTAACTTAATTTTCCATAACTGAAAAGTGTCATTACGTTACATTAACCCGCCTAGTACCGATGTTGTTTGTGGTGTTTGGTTCCAGCTATATGTAGACGATAATAAGAAGATAAGGAAACCTATGTGGCAGCTACGGGGATCAATATATATAATATATAACGTTCAATCTGGTAGATGGCCTTCCGAAACTGAATAGAATCGTCATTGTCAGAACATAATATACGAGACGTCACCGGTACTAGATGGGTTAATAAACTCCAGCGCCACGCGATACTGAACTAATATGTAAAACATATTAACAACAAGGATGTCCAAATATCACGAAGCAAGTGAATAAGATGAAGGAATGAATTGATGGGCCACAGTGGAAAACATTAACCCTTCCAGTACCAGCGATGTATTCTAAACTTTATTTCAGCAATATTGATCCTTTCACTACCACAACGTCTGTTTACCTTTCATTATGGCTAAAGTTAGACGGTTTTATGCAGTTGAAGAAGGACTTACTTAATTCAGAGGGCATGTTGAGATCGTATTTCCTCCTGTGAGACCAAGAGTTATATTAAACAATACAGGAAATCCTCTAACGGTAGCCAGAGTATAACAAAAATAAGTCCTGGGTCTCAAGGGGTTGACGCGATTTTATGAAGATTAAAAAGTATATGTGATAGCTAATAGGATTAACCGACATGGTTCGAGGCCATATAATTGTTATACGTCCTTCCTAAACTGAATAAAATAACCTAATAGTAATCAGAATATAATGAAAATTATGTCACCGGTGCTGGATGGGATAACAGTATTAAAATCCCAGCGCCAAGCGACGAAGGCCATAATTATGGCACCGAGTCTTAGTCAATATTGTTAAACAAAAATAAAAAGAAGTTATATATCATCATGGGTTTATACGACAAGGGACCTTACAGTTCGTCGGTCAAGTCTTAATTTTGTAATTGCTAAAATTATATTTTCTCTCCCTTGTAAAATGTTCAGTCCATATTTCACAAATGTGTTTAACTGCTCGTCATAGCTCAACAGGTTGGCCGTGAGATCACGACCTATTGAATTATCATCTATTTAGTACGCTAACTGGTTAACCCCTTCTGTACCGATGACGTCTTTTTAATTTTACTCTAGCTCTATTTAGACGATTTTGTGCACCTTAAGAAGGATCTGTGTAAGTAAAAAGGATTAAGTGAGATAGTTCGAAGCCTGTTATGTTAATTGCTGGAGGTTCTTTTTTAAACTCTGTAAAATCGTCTAATAGTAGCCAAGATAAACTTACAAAGAGCTTGGCCGTGGTATCCACACAACCATTCTTCTTCTTCTTCTTGAGTCGGATGGCGAGCAGGTAAACAAAGGTGTGGAATGTGGACACTCAGAATTTTATATGGGAGGGAAAATATATGTTTTGCAATTTCAAAAGTAGCACTTATCCGCGCAACTCCAAGGTCCCCAGAGTAAGACACGAGTAAAATAAATCCTGTAATTGAGAAGTAACTGTTGTAGTTCTCTAGAATATCCCTTTCTGTACCGGTGACGTCCTTTTAACTTTAATCTGGCTACATTCAGACGATTCTATTCCGTTTAAAAAGACTCTACAACAATTAACAGGCTTCGAACTATCTCTCTTAACCCTTTTTACTACGACAGATCCATCTTAAGCTACCCAAAATCGTCTAAATACAGTATAGCTAGAATATAATTAAGAAGACGTCCCCGGTACAGAAGAGGTTAACTGTCATAATCTATATTTTTATTAATTTCACCACAACACCAAACACCTCCATTGAAATTAATACAAGCATATATGTGATCCACCGGGATTCGAACCTGGGTTATCACACACAGATTTGTATACACTCTAACCTTTACACCACCAGGACGGTAAAACAGTATCAGAAAGAGAGAGTGTTCTAATTCACGGTATTTTGTGGATTTACCTAAATATTGGCATTGATTGATTGCAATTGTGTTGTTTTGATCATGTCGTTTTCCACGTGTTACAAATTATTTTAGATTACCATGTGTTAATAAAAATTCGGATCATTATGATAACAATTTTGTTAAAGCTGGTGAAAATATGTTATTTAAATTTTGTCCCCTTCTTCCCCCACCTTCTGACCCCTAACAGCTCTTAACCCTTCTCTCCCCCATCACCCTCTACCTTCACAACCACACACCTCACAGTGTGCCATCTGTTGGCAGAAAGATGCACGTTTGTACACCTAAAATTCTCCCGGGTGACGGGGAGGCAGGAGAGGCGACAGAACTTTTGCCGCTGACTGTACATGCATACATACATAAAACTTTAAGACAGTGCTCCACACATACGTGCAGTTTCAGTCTCTTGTCCTAATGGCGGCATTCCAGGCAAACTTGTTAAGGGCTGCTTCACTTGTCAAGTTTTTTAATTCGAGATCGGCACGTATAGTCTGATCCCAGGTCTTCCTCGGTCCACCCTTTGGTGCAGCTCCCTCCACAATCACAGACCTGCATTTTTTCACCCAATTTTGTTCATCCATTCTCTCCACATGTCCATACCATCCCGGTCTACTTGTACGCATCACCTCGCTAATACTCTTTATACCTAAACGTCTCCTCAGCTCAACATTTGTTATTATATCCTGTATCCTGGCCCTACACATCCATCTCACCATTCTCATCTCATTACGTTCCATTCTGTTGACTTCCTCTATTTTAACGGCCCATGTTTCTGAGGCATACGTCATTGCACTTCTATCACATGAGGCCTACACCTTTCCCTTCAGGGGGAGAGGCATTCTTTTCATGGTCAGAATTGGCAGCAGTTCTCTGAACTTCCCCCAGCCACATCTAATTCTAGCGACAGTGGCAGAATCGGCCCCACCACTGGCAGAGATGGTATCTCCTAGGTAACAAAACTTGTCCACCAGCTCCAATGACTCATTTCCAAAATTCACAGCCACAGGATCATCATTTAGCACAAGCTCACCCTTGCACACTACGCACTCAAATGTCTTGATTTCTGACTTATCCTCGGCAAGGGTCCTTTTATTCTACTACAGCGCTTACCGTACTCCCATGGTCCACCCAGCATCGACAGACGCTACACCAAATCGAGTTAGCGCCCACACTCTTTTCCACATTGCCTCGTCTCAATTTTCAATGCATAACATTGGTTTTGTTAATATTGACTCTTAAACCATTGCTCGCCATGCCCTCTCTCCATCTTCTGAATTTGTCCTCAGCATCTTGCACATTGTCAGCTATTAGGACTAAGTCGTCTGTATAAAACAGTTCCCATGGGAGTCCGGATCTCCAGGACCATAATAAAGAGGAGGAGGCTTAACACTGAACCCTGATGAACTCCAACACAGACTGTAAACTCCTCACTCAGTACACCTTTCACCCTCACCGCAGTTCACGAATCCTCATACATCTTCATTATCACACGCACCCGCCACTCTTCCACACCAAGTTTCCTCGTAGCCCACTGCACAACATCTCTAGGCACCTTGTCAAAGGCCTTCTCCAGGTTTACAAGCACAAAGTAAAGATCCCTGCCTTTCAGTAAGTATCTTTCCTGTATCTGCCTGACTATGAAGGTAGCATCGGTTGTACCACGCCCTGGCATAAAACCAAACTGCAGATCATCAATGAAGATGCTTTGCCTGATCAAAACCTCAAAGACACTCTCACAGACCTCCTTGATTTGATCAAGCAATTTCAGGCCCCTATAATTACCTCTATCTAGCGCATCCCCTTTTCCTTTGTATATATTTACTATTACACTTTTGTGCCAAGCCTCGGTGATTTTCTCATCTTTAATAATGGTGTATTTATTAGTGGCTCCTTCATCATTGACGATATGCCTTAAACAGTAATGGCACTCTTTGAACCCCAGAGTCATCTGTTCAAATCACCCGCCCCGGAGTGCAAGAGACCAAGCATCGTAAGCGTACGCTCATAATCACTTACGGACTCGTCTTTATGATGCGGATGCCAACTACGAAAAACACAAAATGAAAAATAATTAAATAAAAAAAATTAGAACTCCTAATCTGCTATGCTTCCCATTGTGTAGATGTTGATAGCGTGGGTTTGCTCTGAGACGCTGGTGCGCCATTCTGACTTCTCACTCCGGGGCTCGCTGCCGACGGACGTGTGGTTCCGACCTCTCTTCATTCTTCGTTCTTAGATCTGAGATAGTGAGTCATTTGCTAATTTGTATTATCTGAGATGTTTCAGAATAGGTTTAGACTAGATAGATCGGGCGTACTGGTTGGCGCGACCCCCAGGAGTGTGTTTTTTAGGGGTGCTTAGGTGTTGGCGTCCCCTCGGGTCCACTATGAACGAGGCCGCCATTATTTTTATTGTTCTTGTTGCTCTAATTATAGCCTAGCTAGTATTGTTAGAGGCTTTATTAACAGGAAAACCCTTTTCAGCTACCTTTATGGTGGGTTAAGCGTGTTTTTCTTCATCGGCAGAACCTATAGTTTAAGGGTGGCTTCACTTAGTGGAGAGCCTTCTTTAGGTTGCTGCGTCGTCATTTTCCCTACGTGCCTGTTGTCGTGATGGTGGTGGATGCTGTTTTTCTTCCTGGAGGTAAGAATTTTCGCGAGTCGTCGTAAATCTTGCCCTAGGCCACGTGGCCAGCCTCTGTGTAGAGGTTGTTTTATGGCTAGGATGTTAATTTATTATTATTATTATGATAATTTTAAGCAGTAAGATGTGACCTTCTCCTACAAGATGATGGATAGTCTCTGGAGTTGAAGGCGTCAGGAGACGTCCTGACAAACTATATATATATGTGTATGTGTTTTGCTAACCCGTTGCAGACGAGTTGGAAAACGCAAAGGTTAGGATCTGTTTTTCCGGTGGAAGGACTGTATAGAACTTCCCCGTCGGACGCCCCACTCTCGGCGGTCTAGTGTAACCAAGATCCAATTTACCCGTTCGTGGTCTTGACCTACAACGAACTCCCGGCGGAAGGGGAAGGCTTCCTAATGGATTCTGGCTAATGGAATGACTCTCCTATACTATTCATAATGACTCGCGCGGTGGGGAGACTTCTAATCCGTCATCGCGGCGGAAGAGTCATTGCTAACCAAGGTCCGTCCCGACGGAATGGTAACTAAGTATAGGCCGGTGATAGGCATTATCATGGATAAGTAGTCTTAATTCCTTCAAGGGAAAAAACAACTGATGTTTTTTCCAGAAGGGAACACCGGGAACTTAGAATAGTGGTGATCGCTATATCTAATTTTTTTGCGTATTCGAGGTAACGGTATGTGTAAATGTCTAAGGTTGCCCTTATGAGCATTGATCTTTGGAAATTTCTTTTCCAGATCCCACTTGTTCTCATCGGCAGGGACCTCCGGACTGGGGGCCGATACCCGGCGGGGGTTTGGACTTTTTCATCATGGATTTTGTAACTTTCTGTACTACACTGCTATGTAACAACCTTCTTGTCACTGAACACAAGCTATGCATCCGGTGTGTTACATGTTTGGACTGTTCCCGTGGTCAGTGGCGTACGAGGAAATGTAGTGTCTGCACGAAGCTCCGTAATGGTTTAATAGCTCTTAAGGAGCCGGGATGTCAAGTGGTACTCAGAGATTAAATCTAGTTTCAATAACTATACGAAGGATGTGGCCCATAAGGCGCTTCAATGCGATGATCAAGCACTGTGAGAACACCTTATAATTAAATCTCCGAGTGTAAAATCTTTGAAAACTAGTATTCGTTCTGGAACTCATAAAAAGAAAGCAACTAAAGTGATGTCCAAAGAAACAATCAGTTCAGAAGAGTCCACTGAAGAAGACACCGCCAAGAAAGTTATTCCCCCACGCAGGCAGGTGAAACAGCCGACGCCGGATTCGTCATATCAGCAAGAGGAGAGGATCCGAACTAGATCACGGTCCCCCTTACGCCATTCAACCTCTCGCCCTTCCTCTTGTCAGCCAGCACCACCAGCAGCAAAGAGGAGAAAGGTCACGCCAGATAAGGTGACACCAGAAAAAGATTCTAGTGTAAAAACTATTTCAACATCCCGCACGGTGGGGTCGAGTGCAAGGCATAGGCAATCACATGCGCCGGCACCTGCTCTTCCTCGACCAGTCTTGACAGGGCCGAAAGTCCAATCCGTCCGATCTGAGATGGTCACTAGGGTGGCAGAGACACCGCCGAGGGACATTATAAGTGACTTTAGCCAACCGATCGGACACGTTTTGCCGTCGATAAGTCACAGTTCGTATGAGATTCCCAGAAACAATACGCCTCAGGGTCCCAGTGTGCCTCAGTGTCGAGTGTCATCTCAGGTACAGAGGCTATCCACATATCACAAGTGAGACTCAGAATGCGCCTCATGGCCGTGTATCCTCACTCTTGGCAGAAAAAGATAGAGACTATGTGCAAGAAACTAGTGAAGCTCCGGTGTCTTCTTCTATCCCTAATTTGGAATGGGAAGAGTTTGCACATAACGTACTGGAACCCGCCGTCCGGACTGAGGAGGTTCGATTCCCCTTGGGTCATTCAGACATGAGTAAACTGTGTCTATGGGTAATACTAGACAATATGTAACTAGAGGAGATCTGCAAAACTTTTTTGGTCGAATGATGAGTAAATTTAATGAGTGTAGATCGGTGTCGGAATCTCCCACGCCACCTCCGGCTGCTAGACTCCTGGGTTCTTTTCAGGTTGAAGCTAAACAAACTTTTACTCCCTCCCCGTTTTTTTTTTTTTTTTTTTTTTTTTTCCCTTCTATATTCCATCTAAGACTAGTCTACCTCCCTTGACGTCGACTTGGACGACTTCTAATGTATGCGTCGTCACTGACGTAATCCCCCCACCCTTAGAGAAAACCCCTCTCAGAAAAGGCCCTATGCCGTTGCTGTATGGCCCGGATAGGTCCTGGGTAGACATAGTAGCTCTGAACCCGAGGTCACGCAGCCGACGGTGTCGGGGGAAATTCTGGTACCGGATCACTGGTGTATTCAGGTGAGTGAGAGTAAGAAATTGAGAGCTAAAAATATGTCTGGGGAAATTTTGGATGTAACAATTAAGGCTATTCCTAATTTATATGCCCCTGATTACTTCATATATGCATCCTCTCCCGCTTTGCCACCAGCCTCATCAGCAAAACTGTATTCCGACTGGTCGAAACTAGATGGCTTTAATGATGTCAAGTCACTTGGAATTCTTAACACCTGAGTTAGACACCCTGCCTACTAGAGACCAGTCTGGTAATCCGGTGTTGCAGATCGCGTACGGTAGGCACGGGGTAGTGGTTTGAGTGGGAGGCGGAGGACCAGAACTTTGCTCGTACCATTACTAGTAAGTCTACCCATCAGATCCCACAAGAGCAACACAGCTGGTTTTCCTTCCCCGTAGCTATCGCCGGAGGTATTCCTAAGTCTGTACTAAATTTTCCTTAGCACACCAAAATTGTCCCTATGTGAAATCCATGACCCTTTCTCTAGTCCGACTCCTGCACAGTTAGACATGGATTTCAAGTTAAGGCAGAAAGCTTGGAGCCTATTGTCTCAATTCCTGCTCAGTCCCCAAATAGCAGAATCGCTGATTCGGACGACTGAGGCAGTGATTGACACACAAGCTACTAAAGCCCCTATCTCTTACCCGGCGACTTATTCTGCAGAACTCAGTCCAGACTCTTGGAGACATTCGAGTTGCCTTCTTGGAGGCAGTCCGAGCAAGGCAAGAATTTGCGTGTGTATCTGGTAAAAAAGTTGCCGGAGGATATAGGGCGTAGGGTAGTTCTTTCCCCAGTTCTAACTACAGTACAACTCTTGTTTGTCAGGATACATGGAGAACTGTTTTCAGCCTCTTAGACTCTTCACGACTGACTGCCTCTGCGCTTGGGAAGGAGTCGACTAAATTTCATAAGCCTAAATTTAACCCTAAGAGTCATCCAAGTGGTGCTAAGTTTTTTCCAGCCTTTAAGAATCCTTCCACACCGGGAAGCAGTAGCTCTGCCAGAGGTAAGCCACAAGGTAAAGGTTCTGGGAAGTGTTATAAGGGTCAGTCCAAGGGTAATTCAAGACAGGAGTCATGGCCCCTACCTCCAGCCAGCCGTCTACATCCACCACATCCCAATAAATAAACTAGCTCACCACAAAGCTCTCTCACTCCCAGGGCCCTTGAAGGGCGAGTTGGATTCGAGGGTAGCTCTGCCGGACAAGTCCAATTGCATGACTGGAGAATTCCGGACGTGTTGCCGGGCTTGGCCCCGGCAAACTTGGGCATGGACAATGGTACGCAAGGGAATCACTTGGCGGTGGCTCCGGCGACCTCGTTTACGTCAACCTTTAGAATTCAACAAAGTTTCTTTAGAGGTGTAGTCGCTAGTCCAAGAAATGATAACCAAGCATATCATTGTCCCGGTTAATCCAACTTGCCCTGTTTACACGTCCAGACTTTTTCTCGTGCCGAAGAGGGACAGCGCTCAGATGAGGCCGGTCGTAGACTTGTCTCAACTGAATTGCCATATTCACAACCCATCATTCAAGATGCTCACTGTGAATCAGATCAGGCTAACTCTTCTGCCTCCAGGCTGGATGTGCTCGTTAGACCTGACGGAAGGCTATTGGTATGTCCCGGTAAACAAAAGGTTACAAAAATTCCTCGCTCTGAGGATCAAGCATCAGACTTATGTCTTTCAACTGATGCCTTTCTGCCTGAACCTAACACCGAGAATATTCACCAAATTAGTCAGACAGGCTCTGTTACCACTATTACGGCAAGGGATCACGATCATGTGGTACCTAGACGACTGGCTGGTGGTAGCAGAATCCGAGATAAAATGCCTCCAACATGTCAATACTATTCTACACCATGTCAAATCCCTGGGGTTTAATATCAACTTGGCAAATTCAAATCTTGTCCCAACAAGGGTAATTCAGTGGGTAGGGCTGCTGTGGGACACAGCGCACCTAACTCTCAGTCAGAGTGTGGACAATCGGAACAGGTTTCGCAAGAAACTGTTTCATTTTCTTCACAGTCTGACAACCAAGAGGAAGGTGTGGGAGTCCCTCATCGGCTCTCTCAACTGGATTCAACTTACTGTACAGTTGGGCCGGTTGAAAGTAAAGAGGTTAATCTTGGAGGGAAACAGACATTTTCCGCTTTTGCGGCGGACAAGTCATGGCATATCCCGAAGTTAATCCACAACTTACTAGCGGTCTGGGCAAGGCCAGAAACATTGCATTCAATTATGAAGTGGACTTCTCCTCCGCTTACAGTATGGGTAGATACAGATGCATCAGGGACACTGGGTTGGGATTATCAGTCAAACCTCGGACACCAAGGTCAGGGTCTTTGGTCCCGGTTCAAGGAGTTTCATATCAATGCAAAAGAGTTATTAGTTCCCCTATTTTTCCTTCAGGCTCACTGTTCAACTCTAGTGGGAAAATCAATAACTTTTTGAATGGACAATCTGAATGCAGTCACATACATTCAGAAGCAATGAGGTCTCGAGTGTTGCTAGAGTTGTCAGAAAAGATTTTTGTGTTGGCGAACAAGCTAAAAATTTATCTTCACGCATCTTATATGCCAGGCGTGGCCAACGAACGGGCAGATGCTCTGTCACGGAGACAGAGCACATTAGTAGAATGGGCGCTCAGACAAACCATCTTTCAGAAGATGATTGCAGAGCCATACCGTCCACAAGTGGACTTATTCATGTTGGAGGAGAACCACAGACTCCCTCTCTTCCTTATTATTGGGGCTTCGTCTCGATGATCGCGCCCCTGTGGCCGGCTCAGATGTGGTACTCCCAGTTGAAGACGCGGTGCGAGAACCCGGTGTCACTCCCAATCTCGTACTTCCACTTAGAGGCGATTAGCAACCTAAAGACCTCGCTGACTTTTGCCTTGTGGACATTTAAAGGGCCAAATGGTTAGCCCTCTATGGGCAAAGCGTTACTACTAAATTGATTAATCAGTATACTCTTTCCACTTGACATCAGTACCAATCTCACTGGAAAGCCTTTACTACTTGGATCATGGAAACTAACCAGACTGTTGTATCGGTGTCTTTAATTTTTAAATACCTTGATTATCTATTTGAACATAAAGGCTTGTCAGTAGTCACACAAAGAATAACATGACTGCTATCAGAGTTCCATTTTTATATTTAACAGGACTCTCAGTACCGCAAGCGGAGGAGAAGAAGGGTTTAATGCATCCATGTTTCAAGCTTCGCCCACCACCACGCTAGCTCATGCCTACCTGGTCACTTGACAAAGCCTTGTCGTTCTCAGAAATATAATCACAATCCTACTTTTTATTTGATCTTAACCCTTAAATGTCGGGGCGCAACATAAGTCGAGTTAAATAAAGCTGGACTATGTGGCGGTGCTCGACATATATCGTGTGGCAATTTCAGCACGTAATGTGGCTGAGAGAGAGAGACAAGTGGTGGCAGGAGAGTAGCGAGCGTATGACTGCTCCAGACCACCGCGGCGAACCTACTGACACGAATCCCACCTCCCTCCCTCTCTCACTCGCTATATACGGAATTGTATGGGGAAATTGCCTAATTACATGCTTTTTGCACTCGCGTTGCACGGTTTTTGCAAGAAAACTAGCCATCATAAAAGGATCGTTATGGTGTCATTCGAAAGCTCTGTTTATGCCCTTTCAGGGATAGATACTTGTTTTACGTTCTGGGTCTTATTTAGGCATGAAAATGATCACGTAAACAGCCCTATTTTGGCTAAAAACACCCCGCTGGGCGGTACATATAAATAAACCGCATAGGCCGCTCGTAAGGTGTTAAAGAAGGCTGTGTTCCTTATGGCCTTGGTTACAGGAAACTGGGTATCTGAGCTGGCGGCGATGAGCAACAAACCTAATTGTCTGAGGTTTGCCCGGCACAATGTCAGCATTTACATTGCGCCGTCGCCAACCTTTATTGTGAAAAACGAGCACGATGAGCATGTTTTTACGGAGTTTGAGGTTGCGGCGCTCAAATGAGGAGATACTCGCCACAAGCTATGTCCGGTGAAATATTTATTGACCTATATGGGAGTGTCCCGGCCTAACCAACCGGGAGCTCTGTGGGTGAATCAGACTGATAAACGTCTTACGAAGCGGCAATTAGCAGCTTTTCTAGTCGATGTGATCCGGGAGATTAATCCAGGAGCCGTTGGGCATGCTCATGACATAAGAAAGTGGGCTGTTTCACTTAGATTCTTAAAGAATTACTCAGTCACTGATATTCAGCAGACGCAGTTATGGGCGTCCAATCACACCTTCTTAACACGTTACCTGTCTGTTGCTCTAGATAAACCACAAATGACCTGTGTCGCATTAAGACAACAGGTATGAAGGTCTGGTGCTTTTTATTATAATTTGCTAGTTGTAAGAAGAGGGAGGGGGGTGGGGGGGCATTTGATAGCTAAGACCCTCATCGCCCGCCGGACGTGGTTAGTGCGTGCCTGCACTGTGATAGTCATTATCCTAAAGGTTACTCGCGAACTGGAATTACAGTCAAGAGTGAAAGTTAATTTTTGTATTTTGTATACACAACCAAATATTGATGTAATACTCATTATCATAAGGGTACTCAGGAACTTGAAATATAGTCATGCGTTGGAGAATATTTTGTATATGATATAAGAATATATACAAAGACAAATGTTTTATTTATAACAGTTACATATGTTGTATACATGTAAGCGATCTGTTTGTACATATAATCAATAGGCTTATATGTCGTGCAACTGTTCTACAATCCCTATCCCAAGATTTCAGAATATATTGTACACAGGTACATTTTTAAGTACGCAACCTGTACCTCTTTTTTTACAGTTTTTTATTGTATTATGTATACAAAATAAAGAAAAGTTAGAGCTCTATATCTGGGTTTATTATCATCCTATTGTTGTTTTATTAGTGGTTTGATATTTGTCACGAATGTCCCCCTCCAGACTTGTGATATCAGGCATATCGTCGATGATGAAGGGGCCACTAATAAATTATAGGTTTGAGTCCCGGAGGGAAGAAGGAAAACCTAATATTTAGTAGTGGCCCCGGAATTATTGAAGATTCCTGCCCTCCCTTCCATCCTCTTCCCATTCGTTCTGATGTGTCTAGGTTATCTTGATATGTCGGTGAAGGAAGATGGCGCATCAGCGTCTCGGGGTGAACCCACGCTATCAACATCCACACGATGGGAAGCATAGCAGATTAGGAGTTCTAATCTTTTTCTTTTTATTATTTTTTATTTTGTTTTATTCGTAGTTGGCATCCGCATCATAAAGACGAGTCCGTAAGTGATTATGAGCATACGCCTACGATGTTTGGTCTCTTTGGTGATTTGAACAGCTGACTCTGGGGTTCAAAGAGTGCCATTACTGTTTAAGGCATATCATCAATGATTCCGAGGCCACTACTAAATATTAGGTTTTCCTTCTTCCCTCCAAGACTCAAACCTATATTATCATCTCGGTGACTAAGCTGACACCAGTCTCCCCTGAGGCTTAATGATCTCGGCGACAATGTCAGAGCACCCTGAAGCTTTACCGTCCTTCATTTTATTGACTGCGTCGCTCATTACAGCTGGTGCTATCAAAGGAGGGGGTCCAGATATTGTTTTTTTCGATACTAAGCTGTTCCAGGCCTTATTCCATTCACACTCTACATTTAGCAATTGTGGTAAACTATCAATGGAAGTTAAATATTTCTAAGCTATAATGATTAAAATAAAATCAATCTAAATTTAAATTACTCCATATCTAAATTGAATTCAATCTGAAACAACCTCATTTATATCCAAAGGTCTCTCATAATAAATTATATATAGGGTAAGGTTATAAGGGTTAATATTAGCCAGGAATTAACTCGCCAATAGTTCCACGAAGCAATGAGGCAAAGGAGAACGTTTTACCCAATATGGCTGACAATGGGGAAACAAGACTTCGGCCCTGAGGCTCGAGTCAAGTGAAAGAGAACAAATGATTATATGGGAATGGACATGAATACTATGCTTATCTATCAGTCAGTCATGGTGTCGGTGAGAGCGTCGTGATGGTGTAGCTGTATGTATTGCGTTCAGTGTATTGTGATTAGAGGCACAAAAGCTCGATCAACTGAAGGCGGAAATTAGATGTTAACTGGTTGGTGTTAGTGGAGGCTCTGAGAGTCTGAGCTGTCTTCCTCAGAGGCACACCTTGCTGTCTTGGCAAACGCCAGGAGCCCAAATTATCGTACCGCATCTAGGTTGCTCAATACGATAAATTATATTAATATATACACGATAAATTCATATAATTATACTACATAAGACCATGGCAATATTGCTTAATAGCATATTAGGCCTTTACAATCTTAACTTGCTTACAATCTTATAATATACGATCTACTCGTCCTACGACATGCAGCGGGAACGACCGTGACATCACAGAGACGTACGGGATCACAAAAGAGTCATAGCCTATCGTATTTACACGATAGCAATCGTTCATAGTGTGCCTTCCCTGCTTCTCTGATTTCATCTTCTGAATACACAATCGTCCCATTATCGTTTCTAACACACTGTTCACCTATAATATCCCTACTGTCTCTACTTTAATATCGCCTAGCTAAGTTGAAGATCCCATTGGGATTGTCCGTGTTACACACTTGTTCGAGGAGCATTCCCTTGATGCCCTTTTTAGCATTGTAAATAACTCTTCTGGCAGTTCTTTTAGCTGCCTGGTATTCCTCCTTACTGCCTCCCTTCTTCCATTATTTGAAGCATCTCCTTTTCTCTTTCACAGCATGTTCTACCTCATCATTCCACCACCATCAGGGCTTATTCCTGGGGTGACCCTTTGTTTTCCCACAGACTTTGTCAGTGGAAAGCTATGCTTAAGGAAATTCCATTGACTATTTACATCGCAAAACATATAGCTTCCTTATTTCTATTAATGTATTTCATTTCACTATGAAACCTATCCCTAACTTCATTGTTCTTCAGCAGCCACACTCTCCTTTCAGGCATGTATACATTCTTGCACTCAGGATCTCTGTATAATAGCTCATGTCGCACACAAGTAGCTTATGCTGGGGGATACATTCTTCGCTCGGGATAACCTTTACATCCCGAACCAGTTTCCAGTCTTTTCTGTTAACCAAGAAGTAATCTATCTGGCTACTGGAAACCCAAGAGTTATATGTGACCAGATGGCTCTGTCTTTTCCTTGAACTTACTGTTACACACAACCATGTTGAGTGGAACGCAGGACTCCAGTATATATTCGCCTTTCAGATTCCTCCTTCCGTATCCATTTCCTCCATGTACTCCCTCATATCCATCTGTAGATGCTCCCACGTGGCCATCCAGGTCCCCTCCAAAGAATGGTATTTCATTCTCAGAGAGGCCTGAAATGACACTGACTCTGTCATTCCAGAAGTCCTTTTTTTTTTCTCTTGCTGTAGGCCAGCCTGTGGGGCATATACAGATATCACATTCAGAATTCTTTCACCAACTTATAACTTCAACACAATCAGCCTTTCACTAAATCTCTTAATCTGAAGCACACTTTCCACCCACTATTCAGCCACCAGAACACTCACTCCTCCTTTCGCTTTATCAGTCTTAACACCATTCCAGTAGATCGTATATCTTTTCTTTCATCCAACAATCCATTGTGCCCGATACCCTTTCCAGAGTGTTTCGTGGGCACAGCAGACGTCCACTCACCTCCTCTCACACATGCAACGCTTGATAATCATATAACTGCGAACATTTAGTTTCGACCAGCGTATAGGCCTAGTATTGTATATATCATGGTAGAGTAATAGACTTAGTAGAGGTAATGAAACAATTAAGTTACTAAATATATCCATAAGGAACAAACAATGGAACTATCATTTGTTATGTTATATAACGGTGGCGATTCTGACATTAGTAAAGTGTGTATGATGAGGTTGCTTAGCCTAACGATCAATATTCAATACAGTAGATGTGTGAAGTATGAAGACAAATCCCTTAGATTTTGTTCAGTAATATTAGTACCGTGTCCATACACTAGATGGCGTTGGTTACAACCTCAAATTGATGCCAGACACCGATATCTATGGTATATTTTTTTTTAATGGAAGGCATAGGAAGTTCCTATCGCTCTTCTACTGTCTCTGGTTTGCATGCATGCGGTGTTGGGTTGTTACTGCCATGCATTTTCATCAGTGATTATAATATTACCCTACTAAAAATAGGGGCAGGATATGACAGATCAGCTCGGCAGGGATGACTTTAATATACTAAACAAAAATAATAATATGACAAGACAAGGTGTTACAGTGAGTTATAGTATTTGATGCTGGGATATTTGTTTTATCACTGTGTTTGTGGATTTTGGTCTGGTTGAGAAAACTCCGCATCTCCAAACTCTCCCCTAAAAAGTTTGGATGGAGCAGTTATATCTCCTAATGTTCAAGATCACTTGGTCAAGATTACTTCTATCTAGTAATTCAGAAACCTCGATAATTAGATCAAATATGCAATCTTTGTTACCCATGCATCATTCCTCTATACTGTATGTCATTCTCTGGACCCTGATGAGCACAGATGTGTCAACAAGGCAGACACGTAGCGGAAGACGGGGAGAAAGGAAAACTTCATCGTATATACTTACAGAAGATGTAAATACGAAACATTTTGCACATATAGATGGGAATATTTCCTGAAACCGTTAAATCGTCTAGTGGTAGCCAGAAAAATAGGGCACTGAGTGACTAGGTAAGATTAGATTCACCTGCGCAATTACTAGTGGGTTTACCTGTAGATTTACTTGTTATTACCTGTGTTTACCTGTGAACATCCCTGTGGTTTTACCTGTGGATATACCTATGGATTTACCTGTGGACTTAACCGTGGACGACCCCTAGATGTCTACTGACTGGTGAGTAACCTTATATACCTTTAAGCATATTGTTCATGAGTATATTTAGGACAGATTAGTTTAGACTTTTGGGTTCTTCTAAAGCGGACAATGGGAGGTTTGACGACCTCCCTTATAACCAAATAAGGAAAACCTCTTATTTGGTAGCAGTCTCGGAGTATCCAACGTAGGGCTTATGATCTCAGCCGCTACCACAGCGGGCCGATTTATCGGTACTCACGCGAAGTAACCAAATAATCTCTAGAGTTGCACCTCAATTCACTACTAGGCACGTTGTACACACTCCGAGACGACTAGGAAAGAAGAGATAGCGAAGGAGAGAAAGAATTTTTATAGTTACCCATTTAATCTAGCTGCTCTCCTCTGAGCCATGCTCCATGTTCTATGAGCCTGTGCCAGGACCTACCAAAGTATCGAGGTATCAAGTAATCAGTGTAGATTGGATGGGCAGGGGATCGGCATGAGGGCGGGATACTCTGTCGTTGGATACTCCGAGACTGCTACCAAATAAGAGGTTTTCCTTATTTGGTTATAAGGGAGGTCGTCAAACCTCCCAATTTAGTAGCAGTCTCTACGTTTCCAACGTAGGGCTTGAATCCCAAATTGGAGGCGGACATCCAATAAACCATAAACCCCAAGCCGTAGCACAAGCAGAGGACCAAGAAAAGACACAAATAAACAAATCGGTTTATTATCAGAAAAAGAGCGGAACAGTACGGTGCATATTAAGGAAGTACATGTTACCAGTATCAGTCTAGGGTCTTAAAAGTGCCGCAGCAGGCTAAGGAATAGGTCATGTCGACCGGAGAATGGCACACCAATATGGGAAGAATGAAGGCAAGTTGTACATGAAGACAAGAATCTGAAGGCAAGGCACAGTAGGCGGAAGATCTCCAAGGACACACTTTAATTACAAAAACTGGGTATGAGGCATAGACATACCAAACAAGTAACCCCTAGACAGTAGAGTCTATACGTAAAGAAGTAAGAGAGATAACCTTAATACTAAACAGGGATGACATACATGTAAAATGAAAGAGAGAAAGGCATTGTACAATCATACAAAATGACCCCCCCCCCCCCCAGTGTAGGGATAGGAAGAAAATACAGTATGGGATGAGAAGAGACGCAGGATGGAGATGAATCACGTGACCCATTGGCCTAACGGAACACAAGGCACACCTGGCCTGGCAGTGGACACGGACAGGTACGATGAGACAAAAGTGCTGTGGGAGGACCATAACCCTGTGTCGACTATATCCGAAAGTGAGGAATTGTTGAGAAACCGCACAGTCGCTGCATAAGAGCGGACATCATGAGCGGAGCCCTTCGTAAGGGGATTACTCGCAGTAATGACATGGCGTAAATGAAGTCCCACAGCACGTTTGCCTAACCGCGTCCCTGTCTTAGGGGCCAACCAGAGCGCCGTCCCCGACGTCGGCACAGCGGCACGCACATACGTATGCAAGGCTCTTACCGGGCATAGCGGATGATGCGTGCTCCCACATTTTAAAGCTGGTACAGTAAACGGCTTAAAGATGTGCGCCTCACGTTCATTCTTGGCCACAAAATGAACGGAAGGGGCCAAAGTGACTGACCCCAAGGAAGGCGAAAAACTCATGCAATTCGGGGCCCTCGACATGGCAGCCAACTCCGAGACCCTCTCTCCTGTAGCCAACGCTAAAAGAAACAAAGTTTTATCAAGCAGATGAACAGGTGTTGGGTTAGTGGTGTAGATGGGTGAGGTAAGGAGCCTGAGAGCCTTCGCCAGAGACCATTGAGGCGGTATCTGGCGTGGGGGCGGTCTGAGCCTAAAGCAGGCTTTCATGAAAAAAGACAGCTCCTTGTGAGGGAGCACCAGCCCCGTCAAGGTCTCAAAAGGTTCCCTAATAGCGGACAGGTGGTTCTTAATGGTGTTGTACATGTATGTGCGTGTCGCAAACAAGTGATTAAGGTAATGGAAGACTAACGCAACCGACGGAACTGTTTGTTCGGTGTCCTTGATCCATTTAGTGAAAGTATTCCAATGAGACTCGTAAGTCTTCCAAGTAGCTGATTAAGCATATCAGTCAAGCAACGTCCATATATCGGAAACCACCCTGCCTCACAAACATCCACGATGCGAATGCCAACGAGGTCCCTAGGTCTCCAATCTGTCCCAAGTGGAAGTCTGAGACAGACAGGGGAACGGGACTCGGGCACCATCGCTTCAGCTGAGCGTACCAGGCTTGGGCCGGCCAGAGGGGCGCGATTAACCAAACCTTGCCACGGTACTCTCTCAGCCTGTGTAGGACTTTGAACATAAGCAGTGCGTCGGGCGGTGGAAAAGTTAAATCGACTGCCACCTGCTCCAGTCCTCGCTGAAGGCATCCAGGCCCCCCGCCTGAGTACAAGTCCAGCGGGTGAGGTAGTCCGGCAGCTTGTTCGTCCCGGAGGAGGCGAACAAGTCCACCTGCGGATGGCCCCAGGAGGCTGCGAGGTCGTCGAAAACGCTTTGTCTTAATGACCATTCTACCTTGGTGCTCTGTCCTCTCGACAAAGCATCCCCCCAAAGATTGGCCGTCCCGGGCAGGTAAGTCGCATGCAGGGTGATGCTGTAATGATCGGCCAGGTAAAACAATTTCTCCGCCAGGTCTTGGAGCACAACAGACCTGGAGGAGCCCTGCTTTTGGATACAATGAACCGCGGACATGAGGTCCATCTTGAAGGCCACCGACTTGCTCGTGAGGGCCAGTCCGTGATCCCGCAGGAAGAACAACGGTACCAACAGTTCCAGGGCATTGATGTGGAAGTGTGAGAGCCCCGACCACCTGCCGTGGTTTTGATGTCCCATGTCTGATTGATAGCCCCACCCCACCTCGCTCGACGCATCTGTGTCTACCCTGATGGTCGGCGGAGGAGCAGTCCAGGGCACAGCCGCAGAGAGCGTGCCCCGAGCGACCCAGTGTGTCAGTCTCAGATGTATTGAGCGCGGTACCGTCCACAAACGGTAAGGGGGCGAGATAGGGAAGTGCCTGTTGCCCAGCTGAATGAGGCGTTTCAGTCGGAGCCGGCCCAAGGGCACGGTCAGAGACGCCCAATTCAAAGACCCTAGTAGGGAGTCCCAGATTTTTCGTGTTATCGAGATCGAGTGCAACACGACAAAGAGCTTCCTTCGAAGTTTCGCCGCATTCACTCGACTCTGGGAAACGGTGGCGCTTTGGAGATCCCAGTGCAAGCCCACCCACGTCACTTCTCGTGACGGTGAGAGGCAGGAATTGGGAATGTTTAGTTTGAACCCCAGGTTTGTGATATGTCTGACTACAGTGAGCGTGTCTTGTACACAGTGTGTGAGAGAGTCTGCGGAGATGAGCCAATCGTCCAGGTAAAACAGGATCTGAATCCCTTGTAAGAGCAAGGGGGTCAGAGCCTGCTTCACCAGTTTGGTGAAGACCTGCGGTGCTATGTTGAGGCCGAATGGTAGTCTGGTGAATTGGAACACCCGTTGATCCGACTGCAGTGCTAGGCAGCCCTGGAACCGAGGAGCCATCGGCACATGCCAATAAGCATCCTTCAGATCCAGGGTGACCACCCAAGACAAGGGCTTGAGTGCCAGGCGTACCTGGTTGATGGTGAGTATGCGGAAACGGGTGTTCACAATGTGAGAGTTGAGGACTGAGAGATCTACCACCGGCCTCATAGCAGTGCAGTCCTTCTTTGGGACCAGAAACTCATGAGACAGAAATACCTTGTGTGTAGAAGATAGTTCCTTGATAACGCCTTCCTCGTGCATGGACATGATCACTTGGGCCACTTCCTGAGACACTGGTCGCTGTCGGGGAGGGCACCTGAGAGGAGGCCTGGACCTCCACCTCCAAGTCAGACCCTTCTTGACCACCCGACGTGCCCACGACCGGCGGGGCCAATGCCGGTAGTGGGGGCGGAAGAAGCCGGTGCGGGCGCCTTGTGTCGGGCCCATCACCGCTTCGACGAGATGGTCGGGCGAGGGAAGAGGGGACTGGCCAGGAGGAACTACGCGTTTTTTGGCGCGGAGCCCCTCTTGGACTTATCGTAGTGGGAGCTAGAGCCACCACGTCCTCCTCCAGACGTCCCCCCGCCCCGCCGAAACGATGGACGAGCCTCGCGCTCCGGCCTATCCCCCTCCAGGCTGTGTCTGGCAGTGGAGGAACTGGGACCCTGCGCCTGCCAGCGCCGCATCCCCTCTTGACGGGGACGGCGATCCGGGGACCGGCGACCAAGGAAGGAGGGTACACCACGCCCCCTGTGAGCCAGTCCCCTGGCCACACCTCTAGCCTGGCGCCCTCTGCCGGCGACAGACCTGCCCCCGCGTCCGTGGGTGGAGGAGGATGAAGTGGGCTTCGCCACCACCTTCCGTTGAGCAAAGTATGTGTCACTCTGCGCCAGTAAGAAAGCCCCTTGCCAAGCCTCCTCAGGGAACAGTCCAGGGGTCAGAAGGTCAGTCAGTAGGAGGCGGTTGCGGACGTCGGCAGGGGCCTTCTTACAGAAAGCCACCCGAAGTTGTTGACGGCAACGAGTGGCTTCATGGAGGGAGTGGCGGATGTCCTGAACAGGGTTGAGGGCAAGCTGCAGGGTGATCCGTCGGACATGCTCAAAACCTTGGAGATGATCAGCCGATTCCAGCGACTCAATAAGGCGGAGGTGAACCCGCGCCAGTTCCAACTGAGCAAGAAGAGTTGAAAGTTGGCGCGCCGCTCGCTGACGGAACTTAAAGTCCCGGTCCAGTGGTGCCTTTTCCGGTGCCGTGAAAAAGGAACACGGAAGGGGGCCCACCGACAGTTTGGGAGCATTGAGCCACTCCCACACAGGCAGAGGGAAGCCCGAGGAGGTAAGGAGCATGCCCGACAGAAAAGATGATTCCATGGATGGGATGGCCGGCAAGGTCTCAGCCATGGACTGACCAAACTCCACTGCTTCACGGATCCATTCACCCCAGGGACCCGGACAGACGTGCGGGAGTTCGAGCATCAGGACCCCGTCCCGATCTCGCACATTCCTGAGGTACGGCGTCCCTGAGATGGCAGAGAGGGAGTGGACATCCGCAGACAGGTCTTGGCGGGAGTAGTCAGCCCAGGGCTTGGTGGCAGTGTAAGGCAAGACCGACGGACGATATGAAAAATACCGCATGTCTTGCCGGTTAGGGTACACCCTCGCATCGACCTCAGGGACCAGACCCTGTGGAGTAATGGCCCTGAAGATGTTTTTCTCATTCACCTGGATAGCCCAGCCCTTCGGCACAGCCCGCTCTCCGGCCGGCAGGTGGACCGCCCCCTCAGGGTTGGAGGCGATCACAGCCCTCCAAGCAACAGAATCCCCATACAGGGATGGCATCTTGACTTTGGGGATCTTAAACTTGGAGAGAGGCGGCACGGAGAGGGGGTGAGAGAACAACCCCAAACCCTGGCCCGGGATAACAACGGGCCAGAGAGGAGTCGTAGGCGGTGGCGGAGGTGCATGTGATGAAGTAGATGATGACAACGGTACCACGACCGGGAGAGCAGGCCGAGATGGGATGTGGTCGGCAACAGGTGGGAGAGGAGCCACAAGCGGAGTCTGCAGAGGCACCGGGTTAGTAGTACCCAACCGGGAGACCACTGCCTCCATGGCCGCCGTGACAGAGGAGAGGATGTCTGCCTTATTGGAGGCCATCTCAAGACTAATAGACGCCAACTCCGCCCATAACTCCGTCTCCGCAGCAGGAGGGAAGGACGTCCGTAGAGGAGACCGGGAACCAGCCTCACTGGGCCCACGGGCCCCATGGTCCGTGAGCGGGGAGAACTCAGGGGATGGTGGAGAGGACTGTGCCGCCACGTCGGGGTCCTCCTGGCCCGAATCAGGTGCACCGTCCGAAGACGAGTCGACCCCCATATCCTCGTCGTCCAGCCGATCAAAATCCGCAACCTCCATCTCCAGAACATCTTCCAAATGGTCAGGGAGACGAGGAGGAGACTGCTGGCCACAAGGGATCGAGGCGTCGGAACCCCCAGGTTGAGGAGGAGGCGTGGAGGGCATCGCCGCCGGGACCACCACAGCCGGGCCCGCCATGGGGAAGAGGCCGGGACCTCTCACAGGCTGGGAGGCAGGCAGAGGCTCGAACTCCACCCCACCAGTGGCCGAAGATGGTGCAGGATGGAGAACGACCTCCTCGGCAGGCGGGGCAGGACGGCGTTTGGCCCTGAAGACCGTGGAACCCTGCGAAGGAGGGGGGCTCATCCTGAGGTGAGGAGAAGCAAGACGGGGTCGATCAGCAGGGGACGGAGATCGGCGACGTTTCCTCTCGCCAGAAGCTCCAGAAGTCTTGGATAGATCAGAGGGAGGCACACTACGTTCATGAAGCCTGGGGGCCCGCTCCCTGGAACGCGCCCTCCCGCCCGCCTGACCCGAACTCCCGGGAGGGGAGCCCCGAGCCGTATGAGGAGAGCGAGAGTGACGAATAATAGTAAGTGACGTAAGTAAATTGTACCAAATGTATATAACTCTTTGGTGAAGGTATTTGTTGTTTGGATGTTTAGATAGTTAGTTAAGCTAAAGGAACCAATCCACAGGCGTGACGTCACAAGTTGGTAGCGTCGCTATGCTCTCTCTCTCATTAGCGTCCATAGGGATAACATCACCCTTTTTTGTGTCTCCTCACACCCGGCCTGGCCGTACTCCTTGGACCACCTTACATCACCCCAGATAACTGAATTGTATCCTTTAAACCATGTTATATTTTTCAGAGGCCTTAGAACTCTGTATGTTAAGTGGTTAGGATGTATTATTAAGGGGTTTACTTACACAAGGTAACTTTATAGACACTCCTTTTACTCCCTAGCCTAAACTTATATTATCTACATATATGAAATAAAGGAGAAACGGTTAACCAGGCATTCACCACCACCAAACCGTTTTTCCTCTCATCCTACCACACCTCCTCACCAGAGTGGAAGAATGAGAAACAGCGTCCGAATAGTGGAAAGATCCGGGAACGAAAGGATGCGGCTGAGCTTCTCACCACACCGCCAGGAGGTGCACAGCAGGAGAAACAACTCAAGGTCACCTAGCAGTACTAACACTGATATATCCTGCAAACCCGAAACACAGTTGCCCCCATCAATATGACATGTCCTCTAACACCAGGAAGAGACTTATTCATCACCTTCAACAATCCGAAGTCCAGGGAAGTAAAAGCAATAAACGGAAAAGACAAAATTCTCCCACCAACCCTCAAATCAACAATGGAACAACCCCCAGCCCAGCCAAACGTGCTCGAACCATTACCAGCAAGATGGCCTGTCCTCCAACACCAGGAAAGAACATAGTCATCAACAGGGACAATTCCGAAGTACCGAGAAATGAGAAAAGTGGGGAAGACGGGCAACACCAAGAATGGCGCCATCAAAACTGTACGTCCCGTCGCCCTTGTTCCTCATCCCCACGCCGCCGCCATGACAAAGGAAGCCGAGAAGTACTCTTCCGCGCGTCACCCCCCAACTCGAAACCACAGGGAAATAACCACCACAGAAATCCTGCGTCCAGGCGCCTTTCTACCGCCCAACCACACCCCCACCATGACTTGGAGAAAAGTGGTGATTATGGCGGACGATTTTAAGATTGACACTCAATTGGAAAGCTGTATTTAATAGGGCCCCTCCATCATTGACGACTTCGCCTATTAATAATAATAGTCTCCATTCAACATCCTGCGCCAGCATTTTGAATAGCCCGCGTGGAAGTATCGTGGAGTACTCATCATAAGTGCACGCTTAATTCCCTCATGGGATCGTCATTTTGATTGGGTACCCTACAGAAAGAACTCTGTAAAAAATAAAAAATAACTTAATGTCTGTTATCATATGACTTTCATATTCGTGGATTTCTCATGCTTTGTTTCCCCGACACCAGGCCCTCTAGCGGCCATCTTCGTCCTTCCTACTTCCGCATCCCTCCCGACAACAGGGCTCGCGCCGTGTCCGCTTCATTCGACGTTCGCAGAGCTTCTAGTGAGTCCTTACTCATTTGTATACATCTGTGTTGTAGTAACAAGGTTTAGATTAGCTAGCACGGCTGCCAGTTTGGTAGGTCCGCAGGAAGTGTGTGTTAAAATAGGGTACCATTGTCACAGGCGTCTAAGAGTCCCGAACGGGTGTACCGCATGTGATGTTTTTGTGATACGCCTTAGCTGTTGTGTTTACTTAGCTAGAAGGCGACCACTCTACGAGGCATGATACAGACTGTCAATATTGAGGAAAGTACATGCCATTGTCTTCAGATATCAGCAAAAGCTCTGGTTTAATGGTGTCTGCACGTGGTGCTCCACCTTCCAGGGTTAGTGTTTTGCTTAGGCCCCTTGGGTGGGCATCCCTCTTCATGGTGCGGCTGCTGGGTGCCGGGGCGTCGTCTGCTGTGATGTTCTTCGGTCCACATGGTCGGCCTAGTTAGGGGTCTCCGGCGTAGGCTTCAGATAATCTACGTTTCTAAATTTTTCTGTTGTTATTTTTGCCTATGTATGCCCCCTTTTTTGGTTCATGCATGCGGGCTTGTTCCTTTGGGGGTAGGGGAGCCGTCCCTATATGTCATTATGTATATTATATATATGTGTGGGACTGCGGGAAAGGGGCTGTGCCAACCCTGTGTCCTGGCAGTTTTTGTCTGTTCCGGCGGCCCCGTGCGGTGGGTCCAGATTATCCGTCTCTGACGGGTAGGAACATTCAAAAGATCCCGACGTGGTTTGGCTGAACCACACTCTCCCGGCGAAATTGCATTCCTAGCAGGGCTACAAACTCGGCCCGCCGAGTTAACTCACCCTGACTGGCCTAGTGACACGTTAAGACTTTATCGCCTGCAGCACCACCAGTCAAGTGTACACGAAGTGATAAGATTAGTTTTGCAAACTTGTTCAGTATGATCACAACTTAAAAGGTCATGGGACCTGTGGCTCTTGTCACAAATAAGTTATTGAAAGTCAGCTTGACAGATCCGGCAGAAGGTTAGCAAGGTGGTGCACTCTCGCTAATTTTCCGGCGGATTTGGGTTAGGATGTTTAATACCTCGCAGGTTATCCTTATGAGCATTGAATCCTGGAAATTTTCTTTCCAGGTCCCAGACTACTTCTCCGGCGGAGTTGGACATCTAATCCCAGCGGAGGGGGGGACCCTCTCAATTACGGCACCATGCCTAGGTTTGAACTTTGCGCTACGCCCACTTGTTCCCTTTTACCCGTTTTTTCTCATACTCTTTGCATTAAATGTGTGAAGTGTTTAGATTGCTCCCGAGGCGTGTGGTTGTCTAAAAGGTGCGCCATCTGCTCTGAATTAAAATACGCCTTGCTGGCAAAGAAAGACCTGTCATGTTTAGCAGCCTTGCATGAGATTAAAGCGGCGTTCAATTCTTATGCTAAGGACACAGCCCATAAGGCACTCCAATGTGATGACCAAGTCCTGTGGGAAATGCTAATTATCAAGTCACCTTTAGTAAAACCCGGATCCTCCAAATCGGTCAGACCCAAGGTCAAAGCTAAAGCCATCAGCAAGGAGGTTATCAGTAGCGGTAGTGAGAGCGACATCTCTGAGGTCCCCTCCTCTGACCGTGCCACGCGGCGGAAGTCGAGGTCCAGGTCGAAGTCTCCCCGGAAACACACTCACCACTCCACCTCGGACTCTTCCCGGTCTCACAAGCGCCGGAGAGAAGAGTATGACACATCGAGCAGCCGGCGAGAGACTCCTCAGCCGCCCCCTCCCACACCTCCCTCTGACACCCATGCACGTGATTCAGGGGAGTCGGAAATAGGATCAGAGTTATTAGCATCTACACCTAGTCAGGAACATTCTGTGCATGTACCTCCTAATGTGACTTTTGCCATACCAAAATTAACTGTAGTTCCACGGGGTGTGAGGTCGACCGGCCCGAGTAGGGTGCTAGCCGACCAATTTAGGGGTTTTCCGGCGGGGGCCCAATTCAGCTCATAGGTGACTCATGACTCCCAGCCCATTGCAGCAGGGGGATACTGGCGCCATTCAGATCCACCTCTTAATGTCGTTCCAGAACGGACTGAGGACGGCAACATAAACGTGTTGCCATTGTCAGTGCCTGATTTGTCTTGGCCCCCGGCGGATAATGAGATAGACTCGCAAGAGATAGCATCACAAGAGATCTTGGAGCAGAGTGAGGAGCCGGCGGATGGAATGTTCTCCCCGGCTCCTCAGTCTCTCCCTAGTAATTTTTCTGAGGCTAATTCACATTCATCCAAAGACCCCTCTAGGAAATGGATGACTTCTGATCAGGTAAATGAATTATTACATAAAGTAATACAGCATTATCAAATCCCTGCCTCGTCGGATTCCCCGGTTACTCTCTCAGCTGCACCTCCTAGCACTTCTGTGATTAGACCTTTAGAACTCCCGACATTCATTACTTCTTGCCCAACCCCGTTGGTGGCAGCTACCCCAGGCCCTACAGTGCCGGCGGCGCTAGCAATGTCCAACCTCAGGGTTATTACTGATGTCCAACCTCCTCCTTTAGATATTGCGCCTCTGAAGAAGCGCTCCATGCCCCTCCTCTATGGTACTGATTGCTCTTGGGTACCTGTGGTACCAGAGAATCCCCTTATAGCTCAACCTTCGGTATCAGGGGACCCACCAGTTCCCGGCGAGTGATCCATCAAGATCAATAAGATCCGTAAATTTCGGGCCAAAGACGAGACAGGGTGGGTATTAGATGTACTGATTAAGGGTGTCCCAAGTTCCCTTAACCCGGCATATTTTGTGTATTCAGCCGCGCCGGCCGTTCCTTCGCCGCATCTGCACGACTATTTGTTGACTGGTCGAAGACTGATGGCATCAATGATGTCAAAGCCTTAACACTCAACGAGCGGCCTAGGCGGTATATTTGACCGTGCCGCCCAGCGTTTTTTTTTTACCATAAATGGCGTTGTTTCCGTGCTCTTTTTCATACATAAACAAGAGCCAAAGTGTAATACAAGTATGTATCCGTGAAAGGGCGATAATTGAGCTTTCCAATGACACCAGAACCATCCTTCTACGATCACTGGTTGTCTTGCAACGATCGTGCAACCGAAGGGCAAAATCGCTAAAATACGGTCATTTCGTTATATAATTACGTGTGTAGCGAGGGAGTGAGGGTGGATGTATGTGGAGTACATCTCAGTTGGTCCACGGCGGCCGTGGAGAGTGGTCATGAGGTAACCCATGCTCCTCCCGTCGCTCGTCTCTCTCTCAGAGCCAATATTGCGCCAAAGTTGCACACGGAATAAAGTCCGCCCCCGCCACATAGTCCAAGTTTTTCGATACAGACTTAAGTCCGCCCCCGATGGTTAGGGGTTAAATGCTCTTACGCCGGAGTTGGCTACAACTCCGGCTCTGGACCAAGCTCAGACTCCGGTACTGCAGATGTGGCAGCTGGGAGTAGGCCCTTGGGTAGATTGGTAGATAGAAGCCCAAGTATTTGCCACTACTATCACCTCCAAATCTTCACATCAAATTCCCCCAGAGAATCATACTTACTTTTTCCTACCAGTATCCAAAGCAGAAGGGGTGTCCCCAGCCCTACTAACATTTCTGGCAGCCCCCAAAGTGTCATTACATGCCCTGGATGAACCTTTCTCTCCCCCCCCCCCCCCCCCCGGCTGCTCACTTGGAGCGAGATTTTAAGTTACGCAATAAAGCCTACCGGATGTTCTCTCAGTACTTGGTGAGTCATCAGGTAGCCGCCTCTCTTGCACGCACGATCTCAGCCATCACTGACCCCCAAATTAGAAAAGCTATTGAGGTGTCTCGTAGAATTTTGCTACAAAATGCCATTCAGTCCCTAGGAGACATTAGAATTGCAATCTTGAAGGCGGTTCGAGCTCGCCAAGATCTGAGAGTCCATCTGGTGAGAAAGTTGCCGGCGGACATAGGTCACCGGGTAACCCTCTCCGCGGTTCTTACTGCCACCCTTCTTAACTCTGAAACTTGGAGTTTATTTTTAATATGGTAAGTGGGTGGAAGCAGGTTACCTCCCAAGCTAAGAAGAACCCACCTAAGAAACCCTTTCATAAATCAAAGGGCGGTAACAAACCGTTCCAACCCCAATCTAAACAGGTACCACGAGACCCCAGACCACCTCCTCAGCAGGGAGGTAATCAGTACAAACCCAAACACGGTAAACAGCACGGGTATAAGGGTAAGGCCCCATATAAAGGTCATCAGGGCACTGCACCAGCCAAAACTAGTCAAGCGTCTGATGCCAACCTACCCCCACCTCCAAAAAACTAGCCACTCACACTCCCCACATCCCAGGGCCGAGCTCAAAGGCCCAAGATTGGGGAGTTGCCTTGAAGGACGAACTCCGGCTGCACCTGGGTTCGTTCAGTGCATTCCGCTCAGCCTGGCCCAAACATGCCTGGGCCAGGAAGATGGTGAGCAAAGGAATCACCTGGCGGTGGCGCCGGCGGTCTCGACTGCGTCAGCCGCAAGAATATACCCCAGTGTCTCAGGAGGAGGAGGTCATGTTACAGGAAATGATTGCCAAACAGGTCCTTATACAGGTCAATACCTTTCAGCCAGTGTTCACGTCAAGACTCTTCTTAGTGCCAAAAAGGGACAGTGTACAGATGCGACCAGTTCTAGATCTCTCACACCTGAACACCTTTATAGAGAATTCACCCTTCAGGATGCTGACTGTACAGCAACTCAGACTCGCACTCCCGCCGCAAGGTTGTATGTGTTCGATCGATCTCAAAGATGCCTATTGGCATGTCCCTATAAACAAGAGGTTTCAAAAGTTTCTCGCTCTGAGAATCCGGCACGAGACTTATGTCTTTCAAAGGATGCCATTCGGGTTGAACCTAGCACCGAGAGTATTTACCAAACTCGTCCGGCAAGCTCTTTTACCCCTGTTAGTTCGAGGCATACAGGTGTTTTGGTATCTGGACGATTGGCTAGTAGTGGCGAACTCTGTAGAATTATGTCAAGACCATGTCAACAAAGTGTTAGCTCATGTACAAGCCCTAGGGTTCAAGGTGAACTTGGCAAAGTCGCACCTTGTCCCCTCAAGGACGATTCAGTGGATAGGGCTGGTCTGGGATACCGCTGCTCTGACTCTTAGTCAGAGTGCGGACAACCGCAGCAGATTTCGAAGGAAACTGTTCCGGTTCCTCCACAGTCTGGATACGACCAGGAAAACGTGGGATTCCCTGATCGGTTCTCTCAACTGGGTACAATTAACTGTCAAGTTGGGCCGATTGAAAGCCAAGCGATTAATCCTTGAAGGCAACAGAGTGTTCCCTCTCTTGCCGGATAAGAAATTATGGCCAATTCCTCCATTAATCCACACCTTACTATCGGCCTGGACCAAGCACGAAGTCCTCTACTCGGTCATGTCATGGGTTTCTCCCCCACCTACGGTATGGGTAGACACGGACGCCTCGGGGACCCTGGGTTGGGGGTACCAGTCAAGCCTAGGCCACCAGGGACAGGGCATTTGGGTGGCAGACATCCAAGCCCATATCAACAAGCAAGAGCTTTTAGTTCCCCTGTTCTTTCTCCAAACTCACGGCAGGACATTGAAGAACAAATCAATAGCATTCAGAATGGACAATCAAACCGCAGTTTTTTGCATTCTGAAGCAAGGCTCAGTGAGGTTACGAGAGTTGTTGTAAGTTTCAGAACAAATTTTTACCCTAGCCGACTCGCTAGGGATTTCCCTGCATGCCACCTACCTCCCCGGCGTGGCGAACGTCTGGGCAGACGCTCTCTCTCGCCGGCGGAGCACGCTAGTAGAATGGACAATCAAACAGGCTATCTTCAACAAGATGATTGCAAACCGGCCCGTCCACAGGTGGACTTGTTTGCGTCAGCAGAGAACCACAGACTTCCACTCTTTCTGACCCGGCACGGGGTAACCCCGGCGGGGGGACCCGATGCATTGCTGGTGGACTGGAACAGGTGGACCTCAATCTATCTGCTTCCACCACCAGACTCTGTGTTAATGTGCAAGGTCATTCACAAACTGAGGGATTACCGGGGCCGGGTAGCGCTGATCGCGCCGCTTTGGCCGGCCCAGGTATGGTACCACCAATTGCAACAGTGGTGCAGGACCCCGGTGTCCCTCCCGGTCTCCGTCTTCCACTTGGAAATGATTGGCAACCTTCGGATCTCGCTCAGTTTTGCCTTATGGATATTTACTATGCCAAATGGTTAAATCAATTTGGGCCAAGTGTCACTCAGAAGCTAATGAATCAGTACACACCGTCCACCAGGAGACTATATCAATCACATTGGAAAACTTTTACAACCTGGATTGTTGAGTCAGGGCAAACGACTGCCTCGGCAGCCTTAATCTTCAAGTACTTAGACTATCTATTTGAGCAGAAGCATTTTTCGGTCATAACGTTAAAAAATCACCTGTCTGCCATTAGGACCCCTTCCTTGATCTCGCCGGCCTTTCCATGCCGCAGGCGGAGGAGAAAGGTTTTATGAGGGCGTATTTCAAGCTTCGTCCACCTCCCCGCCAGCTCATGCCCACCTGGTCCCTTGATAAAGCCTTAGAATTTCTTCAATCGCGCAAGTATAATAATGCGCCAGATTTTGACTCACTTTTAAAGAAAACTGTTTTCCTCATGGCACTTGCCACCGGAAACCGGGTATCTGAGCTGGCGGCGATGAGCAATGAACCAAACTGTCTCAGGTTTGGGAGACTGCACGACCATGTTCAAATCGCGCCGTCTCTCTCCTTTATTGCTAAGAACGAACATTCGGACCATGTTTTTTCTGAATTTTCCGTCCCGGCCTTAAAGAGAGGCCTCCTTCATCACATTTTATGTCCTGTGCAAGCACTCACAAAGTTTATGAGGGCTGCGCAACCTCGCCAACCAGGTGCTTTATGGGTTAACCGAACAGGTAAGCGTGTTACAAAACGGAAGTTAGCTTCCTTGCTTGTCGACGTTATCAGGGAAAGCAATCCCAGCGTGATAGGCAGGGCTCACGACATTAGGAAATGGGCAGTGTCCCTCAGATTTTTGCAAAATTTTTCAATTGATGATATTGCTAAAACCCAATTTTTGGTTTCCAATCATACGTTCCTTACACACTACCTGTCTGTTGCTCTAGATAAACCAAAGCGTACCTGTGTAGCTTTACGGCAACGGGTACAGTAGGTCATGTTATATTATAAGCTGTGTTGTTTTAAAAGGGGGGGGGGGTGCGGAATAGTCCATATCCCCCCTGTACCCTTGGAGATTGTGATGCATCATGAGCTGTGATAGGACGGGTTCTACAGTCCAGTATTCGTTTACTTGTTTTTAAATTCTAAGAAATTTATCGCATAGTTGCAACTATGTCTGATTTACCAAAGTGTACAAAAATATTACTGGACAATTAATTTAAGGACAGAACGAATACCTACTGCAGAGTTATCGTTCTACAGGACACATGTGTGTCACTTTTGTTCATGCATACGATCGATTGCAACGGTCTGACCATGAGCAAGCAGTTTCTTAATGCCACGCACTGCTAGCAAATTTTGTATACCTTTTTATATTTTTGTATTGCATACAATAAATCTTAAGAAAATTTTATCCGGATTCTTCTTCCCTAGGGTTAGGATATTTTACGAATGTCCCGCCTCCAGTCTTGATATTCAGGCGAAGTCGACAATGATGGAGGGGCCCTATTAAATTATAGGTTTGATTCCCAAAGGAAAGTAGAGAAAACCTAATATTTAGTAGGGCCTCGTAATCATTGACGACTCGGGCCCTCCCAACCATCCCACTTCCCATTCGCTGATTTCTATACTTTATTCTTGGTATATCAGTGAAGGACGAAGATGGCCGCTAGAGGGCCTGGTGTCGGGGAAACAAAGCATGAGAAATCGACGAATATGAAAGTCATATGATAACCGATATTAAGTTATTTTTTATTTTTTATTTTTTACTGTGTTTTTTCTGTAGGGTACCCAATCAAAATGACGATCCCATGAGGGAATTAAGCGTGCACTTATGATGAGTACTCCACGATACTTCCGCACGGACTATTCAAAATGCTGGCGCACGATGTTGAATGGAGACTATTATTATTAATAAGCGAAGTCGTCAATGATTACGGGGCCCTACTAAATATTAGGTTTTCTCTACTTCCCTTTGGGAATCAAACCTATATTCTTGCAATCAATGGACGAAAGACAGTTAGTAGATTGAGGACTCAGTAGGAAGAATTGTTCTTGCGACCAATGGACGGAAGACCGTTGGAATACTGAAGTTACCCTTTTGAAACTGTTTATAGTGGGTATCAACAAGGCTGGTTATTAGACTCTTCAATAGAAGCTAACTAATATCCTTCCCCTACCTCAAGCTGGTGTTATTGTGGATAAAGTACGCTACCAACGGGATAGTAGCTTTATCCGGGATAGACCAACAAAGCTTTAAAACACCATCAACCCCAGTTCTGAAAGACTCTTATAAAGGTCAGAGCAGTTAAGAGAAGTTGCATTAAAAACAACTATCTTACGTTAGCTCGATAAGGTGGACACATACAATGGTATACTTGTACACTTTATTCAAAGCCCAACCTCAAGACTGAAAGTTCTGCATCAAAGTTCTTATAAAGACCAGAGTAGTCAGTGAGTTGTCTCCTGCGTTAACTCGATGCTATTTTACTTATGCGATGGCATATGGTAGATAGTATTTAAGGTCCCACTCCAAGAGCTCGAGTAAAACTGTGTCAACCCAGTCACGTCAGGATAAACCCCACGGCCAACGCATCTACCGAAGACTGGCTTACTTATTCTACAAATCTAAAAGTGAAATTATTATACCGTTATAATACAAGGAGTATAAAAAGATCAACAGTGGAAATTAGTCTAAATACATATATATAAAAAGAAGTATTCTTGAATAAATGGATACTACGAGCTTATACAAAAAGAGAGAGAAAGAAAGTACTAGTGAAGCCGAAATGAATCCGGGAAGTACCGGTACTGATAATATTTCTGGTAAAGATAATAACAAATAAATTCAAGTTAACCTATGCGTAAGCACCATGGCTAATTAACTCAGAAAAATAATTACATTCAGCTTCCAACCCAGAATAACTCTACGCATATCAAAACCAAAAGTTTGTATATATAATCACCACGTAACCTATCTAAGCACAAGTAAGTGTAAATCCTCGATTGAAAGGAGTGCTATCCGTAGCTCCGAAATAAAACAGGACAAGTGTAATACTTCGATTAGAAGACCGTCCACAATACTCCCATAGATATTGCATAGAATAACCCAGTCTTACGAGTCAGACGTAGTGGAGCCTCATTCGTGCATCTGTTATTGTTGTTCTTTACCATTTATTCTAGCCATACGTATGCGATATTCTTGTGCCAATAAATAGAATATGAATGCACGTCTTGTTATAATTATCCTCTATTACTTTCTATGTCTGTGGTAAAACGATTTCGACTTCTCCAGTTAGGAAGAATCCACTTATATAAACCAATCAACCCCAGTAAAAACCTGGCATAACAATATTATTGCTTTTGACATAACTCGTTAACTCCCTTTTTGTGTTAAAATTGGTCCTTCGAACCTAGATGCTTACGAATCTGGAGTTTTTAGTTTATTTATTTTTGTTTTCTCTGTTTTCATATAGCTTACAGGTAGGCCACAATGCTGCGTGGTGCTCCTGGTGAGGCAATGAGAGGATGGGGGCGGGGGGGTTAGGATTTGAGCCCTCCCAAGCTACAAACCCCATACCTTTAAGGAAGATGGCTACATTCGGTCACTCCTATGTAACGCACCTGCGACCTGAACCTGAAGTCTATGATCCCTATTTCACCATTAAGTGCATAGGTCGGGAGGGCGAAAAAGTGGCTACAATTAGGGGGAGCCGAGCATGGGAGGAATTACTGGAATTTAGCCCCGACCTCACATTCCTGGTATTGGATAGCAACGATCTGGAAAGTGGCATGGACTTGGACCGACTGGCGCGAGACATTCAATAGTTGGCTCTGGAGATAGAGACCAAGACAGGGGGTTTTTGCAAAGTAATGGGAATAGAATCCCGCACACTACTCTGGTCATTCGGTCCGGCAGATCCAGGGAGTATTTTGAATATGAGGAAGACCGAGAAGACCTACAAACAAGACTGAAATGCAAGAGAGTCGAACGACCAAAGGAACTAGCACCCACAACAAGAAGACAACGCCGGCTCAACAGTGCGAGGGGTGCGGGGGCGACTAGCTCAAACTAAGCCCAATGGTCGATCCTATGTTTCTCTTCTTGATTTGCCTGTTGTAATTACTAGCAAATTGGGATAAATTTCTAATGTCTTGTTTAGTTCAATGTGTCTTTTCTTGATTTGCCTGTTGTAATTACTAGCAAATTGGGATATATTTCTAATGCCTTGCTTATTTCAATGTGTCCTTTCTTGATTTGCCTGTTGTAAATACTAGCAAATAGGGGTATATTAATGATGTTTTTGTATTTCAGGTTATTATAGGGGGCCTAATGTTCGTACCATACTCTCCTATAGCCTCCGGTCAATATTTAATGTTATATGAGATTGAGCCATTAACTAGACCTAAATATTTTTCTTGATTAGACAGAATCTATTTACAATGTCGCAGTCATGTCCGAGGCAGAAATTAAGAAAACAAAAAGACTGGGGGGGGGGTTAAGACGAGTGTAACAAAGCTTACTGCCGGTTTAAAGGATATTTTGCCTAGTGCCGAGCAACATGAACTTAGTGGGATGAAGGCAACTTTATTAGAAGCCGCTGCGAACATTAACAAGTATAATGAACGTTTGTACGGTTTGATAGACACTGAAGAAGCATTAGCGGTTGAAGTTGAAAGTGACCTACATATTATGACAGAGTTGAACGGTAATATTTTAAAACTAGAAACTTATGTAGATCATACTCCCTCAGTCGTTAGTAAATTGAAAAGTGCTAATCATAATAGTGTAAGGATTCCTAAATTAACATTACCCAAGTATGAGGGTGATCCTACTAAATGGGTGGGCTTTTGGGAACTTTTCTTCTGCACTGTCCATGATCGTGATGATTTGTTTAATGTCCAAAAACTCACTTACCTGAGGGGTCAGTTGTGTGGTGAACCGTTGAAGTTGATTAGTGGGTTTACTGTAGTGTAGAGGCTGCCAGTTATGAACCTTCTGTTAGATTGCTACAGGAAACTTATGGACAACCTGACCGAATTAAGGCTGTGCATATGGTTAACTTTTTCAATTAGTCTAGCCCACAGTATGATGTCAGTGAACTGAGGAGTTTTATGCTACATTCGAGTGCGCTTATGAATCAATGAAGGCTATGAACGTTACGTTTACTGAACTGTGTGCTGTGATATTGCATAATAAATTACCCTTAAGGTTGTCAGAGATAATTACCCTTAAGGTTGTCAGAGATAATTAATCACGAGCTGAAGGAAGACTGAACATTGAAGAGTACATTAAGGTGTTTAAGAGTGAGCTGGCAGACCTAGAAGCTAGACATCCTACTAATATGTATGAAAGCTTTGGCGTGGTGGGAGGTTCCACTGCAACCTTTATTGTACAACAAAGGCAAAAATCAGTCAAATATGATGGAAAACAGAAGAGTGGTTGTAAACTGTGTGCAAGGTACGGTCATTTTTGGGTGCAGTGCAGTCAGTAAAGGACAGGCGCTGCCAAGAGAAAAAGAGCTAGACAATTGAAATTATGTGGAGGCTGCTTGGCGCCGGATCATGGGTCACAAGGGTGTACAAACCCAAAGGTGGGTCCTTGTAGATATTGCCAAGAGAAACATTATAATTGTTTGTGTCCTCAGTCTGACGTAAGGAGTAGTTCAAGTAATCCGTCAAATGAGGAGAAAAATGTTAGCTCTACAATAGCTATTGCCTCTATTAAACGGACTGTATTGCTCCCAACTATGCAAGTGCCACTCATAGGTGATGCGGACCATGGTGTACCCGTGTGGGCATTATACTAATAATAATAATAATAATAATAATATTTATTCAGTTAGCAATTTACAGAGTTGGTACCACATAGTATGTTCACAGAAAACTTTTATTCTCCGTGCTTCCCTGTCTGTTTTGAAATATACAATGGGCGGTAAAGTAAATCTAAAATTGCAGGGTTTCACTGGTACTTTGGAGAATAAAGAATATGATAGTGAGGATTCATTATCATCATAAATGCCAGAGGAAGGAAATGGAAGCAGTTGTGGTAGACCGACTGCCCTCGTATAAAATAGGAAAATGTATCGAGAGAATTGTAAGCGGACTTATAGGCAAGAGTTATCGGCTAGCAGACCCAAAACCGGAGGCTGGAGGGGAGCTACAACTTTTGAGCAGAGCAGATCATTACTAACAATTATGTACATGCTGGGATTGTGAGGAGCAATAATATATATTTTTGTTTTATACTCTCCATATACGGATATGCTATGATTGGATCTTATCAGTCCAAAGAAGAGCGTACCAAAGTTGAAATGGTCACCATCCTTAAAATAGCTGTGGACAATTTGGATACCCAGATTCGGCAGGAAAAAGTTGAGGTCCCTGAAATTAAATATGTGTCTGCATTATGGGAATTGGACCACATTGGGATTAGGGCTGATGAGACTGATGAACTAATGAGAGAGAGCCTTGAAAGATTTAATAAGACTGTTGAGTTTTCTGATGAACAGGAACGCTACATTGTGAGGTTACCATGGAAATCCAACAGTCACTTGTTGCCAGATAATTTCAAGTTAGCCTTGGGGAGGCTCCGTGGTCTTCAGCATAAATTCTCGGAGGATACACAATATTGTCAGCAGTACAGTAGGGTCTTGGAGGATCAGCTGGACAGAGGATTCATTGAAGAGGTGCTCGACAATAATATCAAGGAGGACCCCTGCCACTACTTAGCCCATCACAGAGTTAAAAAGGATAGCGCTACAACCCCAATGAGGATTGTATTTGATTGCTCCGCAAAAATGGGAACAGATGCACTCAGTCTCAATGATTGCCTTGAGACAGGACCTTCTTTGGTATATGACATGGCCCAGATTCTTCTTCGCTTTAGATTATACAAATATGCATGGCTAAGCGATATAGAGAAAGCCTTTTTGATGGTGGGTCTCAATGAGAACGACAGAGATGCTACCAGATTCCTTTGGCCAGTTGACCCTTTAGACATTAATGGTCCTTGTAAGATATGTAGGTTTACCTCTGTGCTTTTTGGAGCGACTTACTCACAATATTTATTAAATGCTACGATTCATTCGCTGTCATCTGTTATGCATTAAGGAAGATCCTGAATTGATAAAGCGGGCTATATATCGACAACCTTCAAGGTACTTCTGACGATGAACAAGGCCTACTTCGAGAAAGCTGAAGAGCACAGAGTATTTTCACAAGGGCCAACTTTTTCTTAAGAGAGTGGGTGTCAAACAGCAAAGATATACAGGAAGCTGCACGAGTCAATGGTGTGGCTGCTGTAAATCAGGAAAAGGTGAGAGTCCTAGGGTTGATGTGGCTAACTGATGAGGATATAATGGCTTACCCGATAAGATTGGAGGTCCCGAGTGCCTTCACCAAAAGGGAAGCCTAAGTATTACCGCCAGCCTGTTTGATCCAATTGGAGCATTGTTACCTTTAATCATTTGGGCACGTCTCTTTATGCAGGATTTGTGGCGACTTATGTGTGGATGGGATGATTCGATTACGGCCGAATTACAGGACAAGTGGTGGGAGATATATGGTGATTTAGTGAAGTGTACAAAGGTCACATTATCTCGCAGAGTCACATACGGGAGGGAATTTACTTTACATCTCTTCAGTGACGCTAGTTCTGTGGCTTATGGAGCAGCTGCCTATCTGGTAAGTGGAGATACTAGTCGGTTATTAAATTGCTAAAGCTAAGGTTGCTCCTATTAAGGGATTGATCATCCCCAAGATGGAACTGACGGCAGTATTGGTAGCGGCTCGTCTGGCTAAATTTATCAAGGAGGCCTATGCCAACAAGCTGGATATTGTTTCGACTCGCATATGGTCGGATAGCCAGATAGCATTACACTGGGTGACAGGTAAAAAGATATTGGCCATTTATATGCGAAAACGGGTAGATGAAGTTAATATTCTACCCCCTGATGCCTGTGTTCATTACGTCTGCTCTAAGGATAATCCGAGTGATCTGATCACAAGGGGGATTTCTACAAGTGCCCTTGTTGATTCTGTGTTGTGGTGGGAAGGCCCGTCTTAGCAAACACATCATGAGTCTTGGCCCACAGATAATATCACCGGAGTACATAATTATAATGGATCTTGACGTAGCCATTGCTCCTGTTGAGCATCCTGCCATGCTTCAATGGGATAGGTACAGTAGTTATACCACACTGGTAAATGTAATGGCTTGGATATTGAGGTTTGTATGGATCCTACGAGCCAAGACAGAGAATAGACAACTGGCTATAGTACCACATCTCGAGTTAAAGGAGATAACAACTGCCGAATTGAAGCTTGTGGAATTAGCCCAGAGGGAAAGTTATCCACAAGAGTATCGCCATTTATGTAGTAATAAAGTGACCCCTACTAACCTAGTGAAACAATTGGGTCTCTTCCTAGATAAGGGCATTGTGAGGTGTAGAAGCAGGTTACAAAGAGCCAAGTTACCAGAGTTTACTATTAATCCTGTTCTTCTGCCACACCAGCATAGATTAACGCTCCTTTATATAGTATATACTCACAGGTTGTGTCATCATAATGGCGTAGGATCTATAGTGGCTTATTTGAAAAGAAAGTGGTGGATTCCAAATATGCGACAATGTGTAAAGCGTGCAATTGGAAATTTTATACCTTGCAAAAAGCTACAGGGATCCCACTACTGTACAGCGCCTCTACCTCCACTGCCAGAGTTCAGGGTTCATTAACTGGAACCCTTTCAGGTAACTGGTGTAGATTATACTGGTGCAGTGACTGTTAAAAGAGCCAAAGAAATATGGTGTAAGGTATATATTATCCTCTTCACTTGTGCGATACATTTAGAAGTTGTAGATAATTTATCAAGCGAGTCGTTTCTCCACGCACTGATGAGGTTTAGTGGCAGACGAGGTTTTCCACAGTTAATTCTCAGTGATAATGCGACAACCTTCACTAGTGGAGCACGTACCCTGAAGGAGATGACTAATGGTCCAGGTCTTCGGACGTCTTTGAAGATTAAATGTGAATGGCAGTTTATACCTGCTAGAGCCCCTTGGTTTGGCGCCATATGGGAGAGACTCATTGGAGTGGTAAAGGCTAGCTGGCATTGAAAAGGTTCTGGGTCGGGCAGTCATTACTGTGGAGGAATTGCAGACAATTCTCCATGAACTAGAAGCATCAGTAAATGATAGACCTTTGACCTATGTATCAGATGCCCTCGATGAGCCTCAGCCCATCACGGTAAATAGCAGGCAGAAGATTAAGATAGTTTCCCATTCCGGAGGTAAAAGAGGATGATCTGAAGGATGGGGAATGGTTACAGATGGAGAGCTTAACACGTCGATTCCAATACACCTGTAAGTTGTCAAATGATCTTTGGAGACGCTGGACTTCTGATTATCTACTGTCCCTCAGGGAGGGAGCTCAACCTCGAGGATCCACTAGAGGACTTTCACCACCACAAGTAGATGATGTCGTACTCATCCACGATGAAAGACCGAGGATGCTGTGGAAACTAGGAAGGATTACTCATCTGCTCCTGGAGTGGCGGCGTCTACGCCGTGGGACCACCTCCCGGAGCTGCCGACCATGGATGGCTGCCGACCCTCACGGCAGGGGACAAGATCACCGACCAGTGGACGACAGCCGGCTGCCGACCGTGGGGAGCAGTTTCCGGGAACCAAACCATCACAACCATCCCCTGCCCCCTCCCTGGGAGCACGAGTCCTTGGAGCGGCTACGGTCGCGCCGGGCAACTACCACACCTCTCACACCACACACACATTACACTGTTTTTCCTACACCAAGAAATTACTCTCCGGCTGTCATTTCTCGAAGACTCCTACTAGCCGGAGACATTGAGAGCAACCCAGGACCCACCTACACATACACATGTGCAACTTGCTCAAAACCCATCACTTCGAGTCACCAAACTAAGGGTACAGTTCTCTGCAATTCATGCGGGAACTGGACCCATTTCACCTGCACAACACTTGCCTCCAAGTAACACTACACAAACACCTGGACCTGTGCTTCATGCCCCTCCCTTTCCAGTAAAATCCCTCCCCTAAAAACCCATCCACCTCTCCTCCCCAACCCACCTATCCCTCCCATACCATCCACTCCTTCCCCTAAAATCCGTCCACCTCTTCTCCCCAACCCACCTAACCTTCCCTTACCATCCACATCCTCAACTCCACACACCACACCCCAACCTAACCCATTCCTACACTCCTCTCCTGCACACCAATCCCCACCACCACCTCACCCACCACAATCCTCCCCAGCCCCAATCCCAACCCCACCATCACCCCCTCCTCACCCCCACCCCATCCTCGTGCAGCAGCACCCAACATACACTGCACACCCAACATTAACATTTTACAACTAAACATTGAGGGCATCAACACAAAGACACACGAACTCTCACACTTCATCAAACACACAACATACACATTGCCATCATACAAGAAACAAAACTCTGCACAACACAAAAAACACCTACATTTCAAGAGTTCACCACCATTCGACAAGACCGGGCCGTCGGCGGTGGCAGTGGAATCATCACCCTGGTACAAAAAGACATAACATATATAGTCACCAGTGCACATACCAAATCCCTCCTCCCCCCAAATGATAACGCAACACAAATACAATCCATTAAAATACGCACTGGCAACACATCCAACATAACCATCATAAACACATACATCCCTTCCCAAACATCCCCCACAGTATCCAACGAATACAGACCACAACTACAACATATCACAAACACCCCACACATCATCCTGGGTGGTGACTTCAACGCCAAGACGTTGGCCTGGTTTGTCGACAACCCCAACACAGACAGAGGGCTGGTCCTACAACACCAATCAGATAACATTTACATCCTCAACGACATCCATCAACATACACATATTCCCACCAAGCCCTCTACGCCCCATCATCTCCAAATATCACCTTTTCCTCCCCAGAACTCGCCCCCACAACATCCTGGAAGGTGGTTAAAACCTTAGGCTTTGACCACCTTCCGATCATTATCACCACCAAAACCAGACTCACCCCAGCCAGCCACAGACACACTTACACTAATTATAAAAGATCCAACTGGGAAGCTTTCACAAATGAGACAGAACAACAGCAAACCCATCACTAACATCAACAATGCTGTCCACACATTCAACACAACTATCCAAAACGCTGACAAGAAACACATTCCAAGAGGTTACAGAAAAAGACAACCCCAACTTCTCACCAGAAATTCAAAACCTCATCAGACAACGCGACACACTGAAACACTCCCCAGCACTCCACACACAAGACATCACACAACAAATCCAAGCACTCAACACCCAGATCAACAACAAAATACAAGAACAACAAACACTAAACTGGATTAACTTCCTACAAACACTTGATCACAAAACAAACTAAAAAAAAATCTACAAAACACTAAACAGCATCACACTTTCCAACACAACACAATAAAGCACATGCTGCAATCACAACAACAGACTCTACTCCTCCATGTAAACAACAAAAAAACACTCTCATTAATCACTTCTCTCATATCAGCCACCTAAAACCCCATAAAGACGACCGACGTGTCATCCGACGTAAGAGACAATTCCCCACAGACCCTGACTATGCACCCTTCACTAACTACCAGACAAAGCACATAATCAACAATCTCAAGCACTCACCCGCCTGTGGCCTAGACAACATAAGCAACACACACCTCAGACACCTGGGACCACAAGGCATACAAGCACTCGCTAACATAACAAACTACAGTTATTCACACAACACAATACCAGACATCTGGAAGCATGGTATCATCATCACTTTCCCCAAACCCAACAAAGACCCCACGCTACCCTCCTCACACCTCCCTATCACACTCCTCTGCACCCCCTCCTAAGTCATAGAACACCTTGTACTACAACTAATTACACATGCCTTACCCCTAGCTCCAACACAACATGGCTTCAGGCCACTGTACTCCACAAACACTCTTCTTACAGACCTTACACAAAGAGCTTTTGAAGGCATCAACTCAGCCAGACCGCACAGATCACTACTTGCCACACTCGACATTAGTATTCGATGCCATCCTCCGCCACAACCTAACAAACAAAATTTACAACACAAACATGCACAACAAAACAAAAAGGTGGCTAGCAGGCAGATGTGCACACGTATCTTTTACCGGTCAGTCATCTAGCATCAGAAATATCCCAAACGGAGTCCCGCAAGGATCCGATCTGTCACCCGCACTCTTTAATCTGTACATGCGCAGACGACATAACACTCACATGCACACACCAAGACCCAGGCACAGCAACAGATCTTATTCAACCCTACCTCAACACATTACATGACTGGTGCACTACAAACAGACATAATTTAGCCCCAGCCAAATCCACTGCAACCCTCCTCACAAGCTGGACAGATCACGCATACTCCCCGCAACCCACCATAAACAACATACCCCTAACACACACACTCACCCAAAATCCTAGGAGTAACATATGATAATCAAATGACATTCAAACAGCACACCACAAACATTGAAAAGAAACTGACACCCAGACTTAACGCCCTCAGGTCACTTGCCCACAACAAATTTGGACACAACATAGAAACCACCACCACAGTTTACAAATAATACATAAGATCAGTAATGGAATACGCAAGCCCGGCCAGGGCTTCTAACCTAGCTGAAATACATCATAAGACCTTGCAGACTATTCAAAATAAAGCCCTAAAAATCATCACAGGCTGCACAGCTACTTCACCTACAGATCACCTACATCAAGAAACCAAAGTCCTCAAAGTCAAAGACCATCTAGACATGAGAGTCACTCAATTCCTGGCAGCAGCCTCCACGAACCAACACCACCCATGTTACGACCGGGCACTCGGGTACACTAGGGCTCTTACACAGGACTCGAGTATGGCTCGCTGCCACAACGGAAACACACGATCCCAACCCCAGAGTACTGCCAGCCGAACAAAAAAACGCCACTACCCTCCAGAGTTCTATCTGCTATAACGGGGTATACAAGAACTCGGTACTAGCGTTTCACACAACAGACTAATAACAAGACGGGAGTTATCTAGTCTGGTCAACAATCAAACAAAGAAGAAAGTACTACAACACTAAAGAATAGTGTTGGCCGAAGCCGAAGTAATCCACCCTTGACTAAGAACTTAAGAAGTCCTCCACCCTCTACTTCGGATCGGCACTATTACGTTACGTTAAACAATAGTCCTCGAGCATCAAGCAAGGAATCTTCTGATAAAGTTAGATGCTTCTCGAATACTCGTAAGAAGTAAGTATCGGATTTTGAACAGCAATTCAATAAGTAACACACTGGCAATTAACTAATATTAAAGGCTTTAAGTTGACATAAGAAGAATTATAAGAATAAACAATAGTAAATGGCAAACATTAAGAAGAAGTACTCCGACAATGCACTGACAATAGCCTACTAGGATTGTGCTCGTGGGCCACTAATCTCTAAAGTAGCTAAGCGTGCCACACATGAAATCAATAGTGCATAAACAATAACATACATAAGGAGAAGCTTCAATACTATGCTGTATCTGCTGACCGAGCAAAGTCTAGCTGGGATGTAGTAGGCTAGGAAACAATGGCTGAGCAAGCGGCTCGTAGCCTAGCGAGGTCCTTAAGACTGTGCGGCCAAATTACGTTAATTGACGGGATGCTCTCTTGAGAGATCCAGATCACTAGTATCTGGTTCTCTCCTGGCGATCCTCTCAAAGTCAAGCAAATGAGATAGCACAGTGTTGGGTGGCAGAGGCAAAAGCCCTCACTCGCAACACAGTGCTAAACTCCCACGGTACACAGTCAGAAAGACCACCTAGGCGTTCCACGTCTCCGTTGCAATTGTACTGGTTCAACCGCAACCTAGTACTCATAGGAAATCACAACTCAGAAACCCTATCCCAGTCTAGCATTGCCTAAACCAGCAGAAAACAGGAACATGAATAATCGCACACAGGGAAATGCATATACGAGTGCAACAAACATCAATCAATCCTATTCTAGTTAACCCTTCCAAAAATAGGCTATCTAACAGGCACTTATCTCGTGAGAACTCAAGCGATAATACTTTGGCTGACTAAATCTGCACCAAAGGGGTCATTGGTTAAAAAGGGACGAGAAGAGAAGAAGATAGGCTGTTCAGAGAGTAGAGAAAGTTCACATCAGTCGGAAGAATATGGATAGTTGCAAGGGATATGAGAAGTCGCTCTGCCTGATGAGTTCTAAAGAATTGTGGCGAGGACCTCTCCTTTTTATACTCGGCCCTCTAGCGGCATATCGCAAACTACTAAGGACCGCCCACTGACAATCATTACGTAATATTCTCTCTCAATCTGGGATCGACAAAGGATTTCCCACGCGCTTGATGAGGGAGGAGGGAGGAGGGAGGAGGGAGTGAGGCCTACACACCTCGTGGCGCGCTCACTGGCCGTCGTTACATAACTCTCTCTCTTCTCCTCTCATCATTACAAATAAGTCCCACACACAACACTTATAACTAATGATATAAAATAGAACTCGTTGACTCAGAAGAAAACAAAATACATAATTATAATACTTATAGTACAACGGCTCACATAAACTGAGTTAGGAAACTCTACACGGACTACAGCCAAAGTTCCTGCCCTGACGATCCTAGCGAGAGTGGGGTCTGACTGAGCGTTCTGTACAGCATGCTCATACTCGGCATGCGTCACACCCACTACACCACATGGCAACAAATCCACAGACACCAAGAAATATTAAAACACCACTCAGCACACGCTATCACACACAAATACTATCTTCCCTCCCTCCCTGTCCACCCCAAACCAGCTTCCAGAAGCACATCCATACTCCTATCTCTCGCCGTTCCATCCACTCACTCATAAACAACATGCAGCTGCAGGCACGACCTCCCAAAATCCATCCTTCTGAATCCTCCCTTCCTCGCGAGGACAGAGTCCACCTGGCCAGGCTGAGATGCGGACACCATCCAGCCCTTCTGAGCTATCAGAAGAGACTGGATGACTTCGTCGTCAACTCCTGCCCAGGTTGTAACACAGCACCCCATACTATTAAACACATCATAGAAGACTGCATTTCACACAACCACTTACGCCAACAACACAATCGAAAGCCCGACCGTGGCCATGGCCTTCCTTAGGGACTCGGGGCTGTTCGGCCAGGCAGCTTAGGGAACAACAACAACAACAACAACTTATCTGCTTACTGGAGTCGGTGGACAGATTTGGGTTGCAAGACTGAAGACTGCCAATAGAACTACTACTCGTCCAATTATAAAATTGTATCCACACCAAGGTGTTGTAATTACCCCTTCTTTGGTCGAGAACTCCACTAACAACCCTGATCCACCAATTCAACCTGAGGGGGATGACATCCCACCTTCTTTACGTCCTTCACTGCGGGCTGCTTTGGGGTATACCCAGTTGTGGCGTGCCATGATTGGGGAAGAGCTTCTGTAGATACTGTAAATGGATTCTGGCCTGGAGTATATCGTAACTCATAGCTGTAAGCTATTGTGCGATAGCTAATTGATTTGTAATTATCGTACCTCATACTGTACGATAGCCATTTTTGTTTATATACTTTTCTTTATTACTTATTTCCTTCATTTTAATGTAATGGGATTCGTAAGTAGATTGTACCAAATTTATATAACCCTTTGGTGAAGGTATTTGTTAGTTAGGTATTTAGATAGTTTGTTAAGCTAAAGGAACCAACCCGCAGGCGTGACGTCACAAGTTGGTAGCGCCGCTACGCTCTCTCTCTCTCTTTAGCGTCCATAGGGATAACATCACCCTTTTTTGTGTCTCCTCACACCCGGCCTGTCCGCACTCCTTGGACCACCTTACATCACCCTAGACAACTGAATCGTATCCTTTAAACCATGTTGTAGTTTTCCGAGGCCTTAGAACTCTATACATGTATGTTAAGTGGTTAGGATGTACAGGGTGACCCAAAAAAAATCCCACATTTCAAAGGTAAATGAAACAAAAATGGTTAAAGATAATCAAAATATTATTTGCACACATGAAACTTCATGCAATACAGTTTTTATTCATCATGTTTTAAAGATGACATCCTCCAAATGGTGGCCGTCATTGTCTATACACGGTTGGAGGCGATTTTTGAAGGCTGCCATGGCTCGACGGGTCATGTCGGGTGGAACAGCGGCTATCTCCTGCTGAATAGCAACCATAAGGGCTTCAAGAGTTTGGGGTGGATGAGTATACACTCGTGATTTAAGGTAGCCCCACAGAAAACAAATCACAAGGGGCGAGGTCAGGGGAACCGGCCGACCACCCAACATCGCCACGCAACGAGATCACCCGATCCGGAAACATTTCCCAAGGCACTTGCAATGATCGATGTGTGGTTTCAGCAAGATGGAGCTACGGCACACACAGCTCGACGATCATTGCAAGTGCCTAGGGAAATGTTTCCCTTAATCACGAGTGTATACTCATCGACCCCAAACTCTTGAAGCCCTTAAGGTTGCTATTCAGCAGGAGATAGCCGCTGTTCCACCCGACATGACCCGTCGAGCCATGATAGCCTTCAGAAATCGACTCCAACCGTGTATAGACAATGACGGCCACCATTTGGAGGATGTCATCTTTAAAACATGATGAATAAAAACTGTATTGAATGAAGTTTCATGTGTGCAAATAATATTTTGATTATCTTTAACCATTGTTGTTTCATTTACCTTTGAAATGTGGGAGTTTTTTTTGGGTCACCCTGTATTATTAAGGGGTTTACTTACACAAGGTAACTTTATAGACACTCCTCTTTACTCCCTAGCCTAAACTTATATTATCTACATATTATTGCTTTTGACATAACTCCTACCTATGTCACCTATGTGGAGTTCGCCACTCTTGCTAGTGGCACCAAGGAGCGCACCACCCTTCGTTGTTGTTTGAAAATTGATGCAGCAGACTGTTCGAAGGGGCGGAGCGCTCCCCTGCGAAGATGGGCTCGTCTGGCACTTTTTGTAGTTCGACATAGAGGGCTCTCTTGAAGCTGTCTAACGAGATGCCTCTCATGTCTCTTACTCGCCGTGGGAGTTTGTTGAAGAGACATGCTCCTCTATGAGATAACCAGCCCTCTCGCAGAGAGCCCATAGCACCCCGATTTTTCATCTTGGGGATATCGCATTCCCAGCCTCTCCTATTACTGAACTTCATTGCTATTGGGGTAAGTAGATTTGGTACAAAACCCTCTGCGATTTTCCACGTATATATTCTTAAATATCGTTCCCTTCTACGTTCCAACGAATACAGCTTTAGTGATTTTAAATGTTCCCAATAGTGTAACTGTTTTACTGAGTTTATAGGTGAGGTGAAATTCCTCTGTACACTTTCTAAGTCATTAATTGCACCTGCTTTGTATGGGGATGTTAATATGTTACAGTATTCTAGCCGCGGTAGCACCAGGGATTTGAAGAGTGTTATCATAGGCAATTCACCACGAGTTTTAAATGTACGTAGAATCCAACCTGTTAGCCGTTTCGCAGCTGCAACCTTGACCTGGTTATGCTCTTTGAATCCCATATTTTCAGACATTGTCACTCCAAGGTCTTTCACATTATCTTTACGTTCTATTATGTGATTGGATTCTGTTATGTAACTTGTGTTCTCTTTAACTAAATTATTATCTATGTATCGTATTAATTGGAATTTTTCTTCATTAAACTGCATGTTATTTTCCCTGGTCCACTGGAACACTTTATTAATGTTCTCCTGCACCCGGCCCATGTCTTCCTGTGTCTTTACTATCATACTCAGTTTCGTGTCATCCGCACAGGAGGATACTGTATTGTGTCTTGTATTGGCATCTATGTCACTTATTAGAATGAGGAAAAGAAGGGGCGCTAGCACTGTTCCTTGGGAAACTGAGCTGTTGACGTCCGAAGGCTCAGATGTTACTTGGCTTACTGCAACTGATTGTTTTCGGTTCACTAGGAAGTTGTATATCCACCTTCCAATTTTACCTGTTATTCCTTTTGCTTTAAGTTTGTGTGCAATAATACCATGATCACATTTATCAAATGCGTTAGCAAAATCGGTGTAAATGACATTCACGTTTTTCTTTTCTTCTAGGGCTTTAAGAATTTGGTCGTAATATTCCAACAGATGCGAGAGACACGATCTTCCTGCTCTGAACCCATGTTGACCAGTGTTGTGCAGTTAATTTTTGTCCATAAATGTTGAGATTTTGCCTCGCAGGACTCGCTCGAAAATGTTAATGGTGTGGGAAGTCATAGCTACCGGGCAATAGTTTTTTGGTAGTGCTTTACTCCCTCCTTTATGCAAAGGGGCAATTATTGCGTTTTTCAAACTATCCGGTATTTCTCCAGTGTCTAAACTCCTTCTCCACATTATAGCCAGGGCAGGGGTTTTGAGAGGTTTTCCTTACATTTCTTTATTAGGATCGAACTCCAAGAGTCCGGGCCTGGTGTCGAATGGGATGGCATGTTGGCGATGGCTTCTGCTATGTATTTTGGCCCGACCGAAATTAATATCCAGAATCTGGGGAGTTTCCGTGGGGGGGGGGGGGGTTATTCATGAAAAATTAATTTTGGTCTCTGATTGCTTTTGTTTCGTCAGGCTTACTGAAGGCTGTTTCATATTGTAGACGTAATAGTTCCTTTTTGTCCCCTGTGAATGACCCACCATCTTTACTTAATGGGCCGATGTTTGATGTGGTTTTAGTCTTATGTTTAGCATATGAAAAGAAGTACTTGGAGTTTTCCTTTATGTTTGCAATAGCTTTGCTCTCCTCTTCTATTTGTTGTAGTTCATATGAGATTCTTAGTCGTTGTTCAATTTCCACAATTTCTCTATCTAATTTGACCTTTTGTCTTTCCTGTAGATTTTGTTGTGTGCGTCTTTGTGTTAGTAATTTTCTTCTTCTGTACAGCTTCCTTCTTTCCCGTTCTTGTTTGCTTCTTCATCTTGTTTATTTTGCTGGTATGTGGTGGCTACAGATTTGGGTCATGGTTTCTGTTAATAGGATTATAGGCATTCTGATGGTGTCCGGTTGTTCATTAAATCTTCCCAGTCTATTTCCTCCATTTCTTGGTTTACCTCTCCCCACCTTATAATTATGTAAAATATGATATTGTGCGTTACATGTATTGTAGAGTGAAGAATAAATAATTTACTCGTCTTAAGACGAGATTTTTATATATTTTTATATATGCCTTGGCTCTTAACCTCTGGGCTGCGCATAGGGTGTAGTATACACCATTCGCCTGTGCGGAGGTATTTACACTGTTTCCTCACTAAAATCTTTATTTTACCATAAATATCATTAATACTTATCTATATGCGCCTATTTTACGTTTAATATGAAGATAGTAATATGTTACAACAATAAAACAAGTGGGAAAAGTGTTTGGATGGTCAAAATCGCGAATTGAAAGTGAGAGTTTCATTCATCAAGTGTGAGCCAGGCGCCGTCACACCCTCCTCTCACGAGGCCTGGAGAGACACTGAGCTCACTATCTCTATCTTTCTCTCTTTCCCACGCATAGATACACATATGACCACGCCCTGCTAGCAACTCGCTAATGTTAGCACGAAAATACACCAAAGAATAAGGGAATAACAGGGAAAATAGGTGATAATTGAAGGGGAGGGGGGGGGGAGGGAAGGGGAAGGAGGGGATGTGGAGCAGTGATATGTAGCATGGCCGAGGGGCAAAAAAAAACAAAAAAAAAAAAAAAAAAATCAAGTGCTATTGGGGTGTTTTAAATGTTTTTTTTTAGGCCTAGGATCTTAAGAGTCTCCCTGCAGTCGCCCAGTAAAACCTCTTAAGAGTCTCCCTGCAGTTCCCGGGTTAAGAGTCCCGGCGCCTTCTCCCAGTAAAACCTCCTAACTCATAAGCTGTTCAGCTATGGTATTTGAAAGTGCCCGCCATGCGAAGGTATTTGGTACATTCCTTACAAAAATCGTCAATTTACCATATATATAATTAATACTTATCCATATGCGCCTATTTTACTTTTAACCCCCTCAGACAGGATATATTAACTTACTTACGGGTTGGCAGACCGCCCGGTATTTCCCCCACATCAGTCTTTCTCACACTGAGGGACCGTTAGATGTCAGAGGAATTTTGGGTTGCCATCAATCGACAGATTATGACCTAACTTACCTAACTTACTGAGCTCAAAATTACGCAGAAGCGTCATAAAACTTATTATTGAGCTATTTACCTAGGTTCATATGATGCGGTAGCATCATTTGATAGTTTTGGGCGGAACAGTCGTATGACGCGGTAGCGTCATATGACACGGAAAGGGTTAATATGAACATATGAACATTGGAAAGCAATAAAACAAGTGGTAACAGCAATTGGCTGGTTAAAAACTGTATATTTTAGCCCCACGGTTGTAATCTGACCTTGACCAGCGAGAGAGAAACACCCTCCCTCTCTCATGTCTAGTATGGCTCTGAGAGACAAGGGGAGCACACAGACTGGCGTAGAGGGTCGGAGATACACTCCTCCATCCTCCCCCCTCTCTCCCACCCATCCTCGCACGAAAATACTTGATAAATATCGGGAATAATAGGGAAAATACCGGATAACTGATGAGGGGGAAAGGGGGGAGGGAAAGGAGGGGAGGGGGACACGTGTAGGAGTGGTAGAAAGTAATGGAGGGGAATCATGTCATCTAATCACAAATTACTTTGTTTTGAGTGCCACTGGGGTGTTTTAAAAGTTTTTTTTTAGGCCTTGGATCTTAAAAGTCTAGCCTCATTCGCCCAGTAGAACCTCTTAACCTAACAAGTGCGCATGGGGGTAATTGAAAACGTCCCCCTGTGCTGACGTATTTGAGGTGTTTCCGTCACTAAAATATTCATTGTACCATTAATAGCATTAATAATTATCCATATGCGCCTATTATGGGTTGATTATAAAGGTATTAACCTGAAACAACAATAAAACGAGTGAAAACAGCGTTTGGATGGTCAAAATCGGAGATATAGCCCGCGAGTTGTATAATGTATGGGTGAGGCAAACTGCTTTCCCGCCAATTTCCCCCAAGGCCACTGAGACACAGTCGATCGATACTCTCTCTCTCTCTCTTGCACTCGCTTGCCATCAGTGATGACAACACCCTGCTTGCAACTCGCTAATGTTAGCACGAAAATATACCTCAGAATAAGGGAATAATAGGGAAAATAGGTGATAACTGAAGGAGAGGAGGAAAGTGGGGAAGGAGGGGAGGTAGAGGACTGAGATTTTGCATGGCCCAGCGGCCAAAAAAAAAAAATAAATAAATACAAATAAAAATAAAAAAAAATAAAAATTCGATGTCAAAAGTTGATTTTTTATTTTACTTACTCTCAAGAGTCTTCCCGCAGTCCGCCGGGGGAACTCTTAAGAGTCTCCCGGCAGCTCCCGGGTTAAGAGTCTGGCCGTAGTCCCTGGGTTAAGAACCCCGGCGCCTTTCTCGGGTTAATAAAGTTGTTGGTTTCTACATGACATACAATTTTATTTTGGATTTTTGTTTCAAGCAGCTTGCATATAGTTGAGATGAGGCTTATTGGGTGATAGTTGTCTAGCAGAGTTGTGTTTCCTTTTTTTCTTTAATGGATGTTACATTACATAATTTCTTATATTGGGTATTTATTTGTTTGTATTGATTTGTTAAAGAGGGGGGTTAGTGGTTTTGATATATATTTTGTTTAACTTCTTTACCCAGGGGAATGCATTAATCATGTTTGTGAAAGGTCCGCCAGTGCGGGACTTTTAAAGGTTAATTTGGACAAAATTAGTAATATTTACCATATAAAGCAATATTACTGTTCCATATGCACATATTTTACTTGCATAATGAACATGTGAAGTTGTGAACATTGAAGAATTAGAAAATAAGTGTAAAGAGCAAATATCTTGTGAAAAACTATTATTCTAACGAGAGGATGATGGATGCATATGAGGGAGAGCGTCGAAGGTCTGCTTTCTCTGGAGGTTTGAGCTACACTGGCAGCTCTAGTTATAATCTTGCACATGTAGGAGGGAGGGAGGAAGTAGAGAAAGTGTAGAGGAGGGTGACTAAACGTATTTGAGGTGGGAGGAAGGATTTATAGGGAGTGGGGGAGGGAAAAAGTAGAATATAGGAGGAGGGGGGAACTTGAGGAAGAAAGAGAGGGGAGGAGAGGGAGGGGATAGTGAAACACATGTTAGGGGAAGACAGGAGGTGGTGGTAAGGAGACTTGCCACCTAATCACATGTTGCTTCCATTTCACCGGCACTGGGGCGTGAAAGAGAAAAGGAGATGCTTCAAAGCATGGAAGAAGGGAGGCAATAAGGAGGAATACCAGGCAGCTAAACGAACTGCCAGAAGAGTTATTTACAATGCTAAAAAAGGCACTAAAGACCTGGTCCTCGAACGAGTTTGTAACACAAACAATCCCAATGGGATCTTCAACCTAGCTAGGCGAATTCAAAATGATAGTAGGGATATTATAGGTGAACAGTGTGTTAGAAACGATAATGGAAAGATTGTGTATGCAGAAGATGAAATCAGAGAAGCATGGAAGGCACAATATTAACGACTGCTAAATGTAGAGTTTGAATGGGATAAGGAACAGCTTAGTATCGAAAAACCAATATCTGGACCCCTTCCTTTGATAGCACCAGCTGTAGTGAGCGACACAATCAATAAAATGAAGGACGGTATAGCTTAAGGGTGCTCTGACATTGTTACTGAGATGATTAAAACCTCAGGGGAGACTGGTGTCAGCTTAGTCACCACGATGATAAACACCATTATTAAAGATGAAAAAATCCCCGAGGATTAGCACAAAAGTGTAATAGTAAATATATACAAAGGAAAAGGGGATGTGCTAGATAGAGGTAATTATAGGGGTCTGAAAATGCTTGACCAAATCATGAAGGTCTGTGAGAGAGTCTTTGAGGGTTTGATCAGGCAAAGCATTTCCATTGATGATATGCAGTTTGGTTTTATGCTAGGACGTGGTACAACCGATGCTATCTTCATAGTCAGGCAGATACTGGAAAGACACTTACTAAAAGGCAGGGATCTTTACTTTGTGTTTGTAGACCTGGAGAATGCCTTTGACAGGGTGCCTAGACATGTTGGGCAGTGAGCTATGAGGAAACTTGTGTGGAAGAGTGGCTGGTGCGTGTGATAATAAAGATGTATGAGGATTCGCGAACTGCGGTGAGGGTGAAAGGTGTACTGAGTGAGGAGTTTACAGTCCGTGTTGGAGTTCATCATGGTTCATTGGTAAGCCCCTCCTCTTTATTATGGTCCTGGAGGCACTGTCTAGAGATTTTAGATCCGGAATCCTGTGGGAACTGTTTTATGCAGACGATTTACTCCTAATGGCTGACAATATGTTGTAAGATGCTGAGGCCATATTCAGAAGATGGAGAGAGGGCATGGCGAGCAAGGGTTTAAGAGTCAATATTAACAAAACCCAGGTTATGCATTGTAGATTGAGACGAGGCAATGTGGAAAAGAGCGGTGCATACCCATGTGCAGTGTGTGGAAAGGGTGTGGACGGTAACTCGATTCGTGTAGCATCTGTCGATGTTGGGTGCACCATGGGAGTAAGCGCTGTAGTAGAGTAAAAGGATCCCTGCCGAAGGATAAGCCAGAAATCGAGAAATTTGAGTGCGTAGTGTGTAAGGGCAAGCTTGTGTTAAATGATGATCCTGTGGCTGTGAATTTTGGAAATGAGTCATTGGAGCTGGTGGACAAGTTTTGTTACCTAGGAGATACCATCTCTGCCGGTGGTGGGGCCGAGGCTGCCACTGTTGCTAGACTTAGATGTGGCTGGGGGAAATCCAGAGAACTGCTGCCAATTCTGACCATGAAAAGAATGGCTCTTCCCCTGAAGGGAAAGGTGTATGCCTCATGTGTTAGACGTGCAATGATGTATGCTTCAGAAACATGGGCCGTTAAAGTAGAGGATGTCAACAGAATGGAACATAATGAGATGAGGATGGCGAG